>JAMPIV010003513.1:0-240000 GCA_024509875.1 Oreohelix idahoensis
GGGTTGATGGGGGTGGGGGGTGTGGGGTTTGGGGAGGGGGGAAAGGGTGGAAGGGGGGATGATGGGGGGATGATGGGGGGGGGGGGGGGGTAGGGGTTGTGTATGTGGGTAAGAGGGGATGTTAAGGGGGGTAAAGGATGGGGTTTTGGGGTATGTCATGAAGAGGGGGGGGGGGTGGGGATGTTTGGATGGGGGTTGGGGGTTTTGGAGGGGGGGGGGGGAGGTTATGGGGGGGGGGGGGTAAAGGGGGGATGATGGGGGGGGGGGGGGGGGAAGATGTTGTGTGTGGTTGTAGTATGGTTGTTGTGGTGGGGTTGGATTTTTGTATAGGGGTTGGGAGGGGTTGGTTGGGGGAGTAGGGGTATGAAGGATTGTGGGGGTTGGTTGTGGGGTTTGGATGTGGGTGATAAGTGTGTATTGGTTGTGGTGGATTGTTTAGGGAGTGTTGTTGGGGGTAGGTGTTGTTGTTGATAGTGGAAAGTAGCACTACAATTTATAAGAGAGGCCTAGGGCATAATAATATAATATATATATTGACCAAATAAAATAATCTTATAGTCTACCTTTGAGGTAATAGACCCATTGTATATTATTTAATATACTTTTCTGGTACTAAGAGAGTGACTTAGTACATTGAACAATATAATTACTAGGAATCATACCCAACATTATTGGATATTAAGATTAATTGTGTGAAGTAATTACATAATAGTTAACAGATATCATAACTATTTATGATATAGTATTATTTAGATACAATATTGTTACAAAATATTGTCTATTAGTTGAACTTAGACATTAGAGTTCAGTACTATTGTGATTATTTATATTGAATATTTCTAAGTTGAGTAAGTATAATAATTACTCTGAAGCTACTTTTGACTATTTTAATCAGTAATTATCAATAATTACTTACAGATAAAAGTCAAAATGCTTACTATAGACCATTTCGTTAAAATTGGTCGGGAATATGGTTATAAATCTCAAGAACTTCGTCAGTTTGCTGAGGCAGAACTGGAAAAACATGAAAGAAAAGAAGCAGAGAAAAAAGCTGCATTAAAGAAAGAGGAAGAGGAACAAAAGGCTGCATTAAAGAAAGAGGAAGCAGAACGTGAGATGAAGCAAATTGACAAGGAAAATAGATTGAGGGAGATTGCTCAACGTGAAAGAGAAGAGCAAAGAGCAATCGCCAGACAGGAAGAAGAGAATAAATTGAAACGAGAGGAAATTATTTTACAACAAGAAATGGAATTGGCGCGTATTAAATTGGAGACAGCAAGATTACAAGCACAAAGTGCTGATGCAAACCAGAATAATAACGCACAAAATGGATCATCATCCAGCCAAACTAAACATTTCTACAACTTTAAATTACCCACTCTCAACTTGAACGTGGACGACCTTTCATCGTTCCTGTCACGTTTTGAACAAACTTGCAAAACTAACCATTTGCCTGAAGAGTCATGGGTACTCAAATTAAATGAATTCTTGGTTGGAGAACCACTGACGGCTTCTCAAAATGCTGACCCATCAATAGCAAATAACTACGGTGCTATTAAGTCCTTGCTTTTACGAAGGTTTCACCTGGACGAGGAACACTGTAGGTTGAAATTTAAGGGAATTTTACCTGAATCTCCAAAAGATTTTGCAGGATTTATTGCGAACATACGCAATACATTTAATAGATGGGTTGAACTGGCAGACGTCAACAAATCATATGACAAATTAGTTGATTTACTACTACGGGATAAGGTATTATCTTCGGTTAGCCAGCCATTTTTTGCATATTTGCAGGAGCGTAAACCAGGTACTATGGACGAGTTAGAAAAAATTTCTTTAAACTACTGTTCGGCACATCCGAATGCAACCATTTCTAACTCCTCATTAAGAGAACCTCTACATGTGGCGTCTAATATGGCCTACAATCATAATAACAAACAAAGACATCACAGTGTAGACAGAAGCAGGTTCCAAAGAAATCACAATGTTAACTTTCAGAAGGGACATCATAATGATTTCAACAATAAAAATGAGTTCAACAGAGGTAGATCACGAGATAGAAATTATTCACCTCAAACAAACTACCACAATGGTCAACATAACACTAATTATAATCGATCACATACTCCCAATAATAATAGTAACTGGAATGGTAATAATCATGGCTCGAGACATCGAGATAATAGTTACTATAGAGGACGACGAGATAATTCTAACAATTATACTCGGAATCGATCTCATTCTCGGGGATCATCTCATTACAACCATAATACAGGGGCGGCAGTTACAAATAATACTACCCCTATAGCTCAGGTCCCACTTGACAATAATACAACACAGTCTTCTGCTGCATGTTTTGCTATTAATTATAATGTGGCAAATAGTTGCCAACAATGCAATCTTATTTTTTCAGAAGGCGAAAGAAACAGTGCTTAACTGCGGACATATTACACCAGAGGTAGGTCTTGCAGTCAACGATGGAACAGGCCTACTAATTTTTAACAGGGGATTAGTTAATGGATCCGTCGTCTCAGTGCTGAGGGATTCAGGATCCACAACGATTGGTGTACGACAGTCGCTGGTACATCCTAGCTGTGCAACGGGGGAATATGTCCGTTGCATGACTTTTGGGGGAACTATCGAGTTTTACCCCACAGCTATTATTCATGTTAACACACCTTTTTTCACAGGGAACGTAAAAGTATGTATGCTAAAAAAGCCTATAGCTGATCTGATGGTTGGTCGTATACACGGCAGTAAAGATTGCACTCCTAAAGAAATTAATGATTGGGAGAAAAAAAAATTTGCATTCTTTTTAGCAACGCTAACGCTGTGTTCATATGGCTACACTTCGTGCCAACAACATAAATACATGTGGCACAGCAGTTTCCAACTCCACTCTCAGTACTATCCTGGAAATTGATGAAGATGATAGATCTATTGGACAACATACTAAGGATATAACTGATCCTAATAAAATTAACTGTTGACGTTGTCAACATTGACAAAAACATTATGAGGAAGAATAATAGGTTAAATAATAATGCTGGACTTAAAAGGAAACATAAAGTTAACACAAATAATTATGATGAAAAATTTTTTTACTTTGCCCAGTAAGGACAGGTCTACGACATGTAGGAAACTTAATACCTTTGGTGATGATAGGTATCATCCTCAGTCCAGTCAGGATGATACGACATCCAACAGAAAGACAATGTCGGTGTTGAAAGGGAAGGTTAATTCTTTGACAAAGAATACATATCATCATTGTCCACTATTTCGTGACAATGATACTACATATATTGGGAAAAGTGCGTATTCTCGCACAGTGTTAGTGCGAAATCTGCCGCAGGATACTACCTGGCAGGCACTTAGAATTTTTTTTGATTATACAGCAAACGTTAAGTTTGTTCGTCTTCTGCCATCATGCAATGGGCAGAATAGACAGGCGATGGTTACATTTCGTAACAATCGAGACGCTCGTTGGGTAATCAAGCGTGATAATGGTGTTTATTTTCATCACCGTTATCTAAAGTTACAATTAGTACATGATTCTGCGCCACGCAGATAATGGTGTACGCTCACCCTTTTGTCTTATTTCTTGATGACTCAGCTCTAGTCAGTCATCATTTCTTTTCCTTATTGGTCATTTATTCTTATACGTCTTAGATATCAAGGGACACAAAAAGATATTTCATATTAACATGCTCAAGCAATTTCATACACGTCCTGAACACTTACAGTCAATTTTTCATGAACTAGATGACAACACAGTATCTACTTGTTATTATTCTAACTTATCTGTCATCCAGGAAGAAGAATCTTCTTTTCCTGAGGTACAGTTACCGTTACCGGTACCAGTAGTTCAACCTACTGAATCTTGGCGGGATGTAACCATCTCTTCAACGGTTACACCGCAACAGCGTCTACAGATTGCTAATCTATTACAATCTTATCCAGATGTATTGACCGACGTCCCGGGTCGCACATCGGCTATCAGTCATGACATTACTCTCAATGATGATACACCTATTCGTGTACATCCCTATTCTGTTCCTTTACATTTCCTTGCTAAAACTACTAAGGAACTTGAACAGATGTTGTCTCTGGGAATCATTGAGACTAGTAATTCGCCATTCTCTTCTCCATTAGTGATTGTCCGGAAGAAGGACAATAACATCAGACTATGTGTTGATTATAGAAAATTAAATGCTAAGACTATAGTTGACAGCGAACCACATCCACTTATCGACGACTTACTGCCACGTCTATCCAACGCAACTATATTTAGTAAGATAGACTTAACTAAAGGTTATTGGCAGATACCACTGACCGAAAAGGCTAAGTACTACACCGCATTTTCCACTCCACAAGGTCTATACCAGTGGAATGTGATGCCTTTTGGGCTTGTTAATGCGCCAGCTACCTTCATTCGCCTGATGCGACAAATTTTATCAGGTAGACCAGACGTTATTACATATATTGACGACATATGCTTGTTTAGTTCGTCGTTTGAGGAACATGTTTCGGGACTTAGATATGTTTTCGACACTCTAAGGAATTATCATCTAACTGCTAAACCTACAAAGGTGCAAATCGCGTGTAATGAGATAACCTTTTTGGGACATATCATTGGATCGGGATATATCCGAACGTTACCTAGTACAGTCTCCAAAATTCTAAACATAGCAGTTCCTCAGACGAAGAAACAGGTCAGGAGTTTGTTAGGACTTGTTCAATATTACAGTAGATTCATACCAAACTTGTCATCCATCACGGCTGTATTGTCTTCATTGTTAAAAAAAGACATGCCGGTGAAGGTGACATGGACTGGTACATGCAATGAAACTTTCAACAAAATTATAAATTTGTTCTCGCATGAACCAATTTTAAGACTTCCCGATGCTTTCAAAAGATTTTTCTTACGAACAGATGCTAGTAACTACGGCATTGGTGCATGCCTGCTCCAGAACCATGATGGCATTCTACATCCTACCTTATATATATCAAGAAAGCTAAAGCCGGCAGAAACAAAGTATTCCACAGTCGACAAGGAACTTTTATCTGTGATATGGGCAATAACTAAACTCGAAAAGTTCCTGCTTGGTGCTCCCTTCACCATACAGACGGACCAACGTGCTGTAGCATCTTTGCGTCGATCTAATCATAAAAGCCAGAAACTCGCCAGATATGCAATCATCCTACAGCCATTTGAATTCTCCATTGAACATATTCCTGGCACTGAAAACATTGTGGCGGCTGCGTTGTCACGTAATCCTATTGACGACGAATAATCAACATTAACATTCCCAAAACATATCAACTATAAAGGAACTAACCTTGCCTTCAATTTAAACTTTATAAACACTATATGCATCACAGAATGGAACTAAAGACAATCAAGGTATACATATTGACATTCAAACTTCGTCTAACGTCCATACACGATATATGAATATTCGTTGAACAATCATGTAACAATATCTGACGACAAGTCGAACTTATTATCCTATGTGCACTTAATTCTTGGATGCTGGGATAAATGACATTTCTTTCCAACGTAAACGTTTGAACATTTTTGCCTACGGATGGATCATCATATCCTATACTAATTAATTAGTTAACTTAACTTCTTAATTGAATTATTATCAATAAAATGAAATGTGAGAAAAAAATGAAATGAAGGAAAAAAAAAAAAAAGAGAGAACTAAATATAAAAAGAAGAAATTATGAAAAGAGAAAAAATCTCACACAAGTATTAGATTAATATTTTTTTAAATGTACCTATACATTAATTAGTTAGTTAAATTAGATAGTTATTATTCACTAACACTTAACACACACAATTAAGTTAAACTTATATTCGAATTTCTTTCTATTTCTTCTCACTTATTTTGTTTTTTCTTCTCTCATAACATCGCGTTACATTAGAATCTTAATAATTTAACTCTTAGTTTAATTAATTAATTTAATTTTAATTAGTCAAATTAATTCCTATATGACATACTAATACGACAGACCTTACTTTAATTTAATTCTATCATTCACTATTAACATTGGACATTTTATTTAGTTGATATAATAATATGTATAATTGATATATAATATGATTAATGTTAGATGACTATGACAAATAGTTAGTTGACATGACCGCAACACGGTTCTACTCAGAGCATCGTCGGCCATATGTCACAATTGTGTTAAATTTTTTTTGAAAAATTGTTAAGTCGGATAGATCTTGAAAAAAAATCTATCGATTTTTTTTTCCCCGGTGTACAGGGAATTGTTACGGTATATGATATTAATGCCGTCTGCTAAAGGTTATCAGACGTGCAATTGTAAAGGTTAAGGCATTTAATATATTGCGATAGATGTTTCAATTATTGAACGCTCCATACACGATCGATTATGACGTGTATAGCGTTGTTTGGGTCACAGTCGGTAACTAAGAAACGCTACCCTTTGTTACTTGACCGCCAAGCTGAATAGCTGCGTTTTTTTCTAACCTTCCAATTCAATGGCATGATATAGCCATTTTATGTGCATTTTTGATGGATCAGGGTCAGTCCTAGAACTCTATATGAGAGGGAAATTTATGGAGGTTAGTATTTAACTAGAATCCTCTGAAGGAGAAGAATAATCGTCAAATTCGTATGAATATATTCAGACTCGCAGTCTCACTGTCGGCAGGTAGCCATGTCTAGCTGCTCGTGCATATAGCTGTGATGTTCTGACGACAATACTGCATTGTATCCTTAAACGGACATTGACACATAACCAGCAGTCTACGTTATTGATTAATTTATGCATGACTTATATGGACTTATGCTCTATTCCTATTTGAAATGATCATCCTGTGTGTACAACTGTGAATTAAATGTATGGACTCAATGAAATGACTTATCAAATCAATCGTATTCCAAGGTTCAAGTATTGTTCGGAATCTTCCACCCCCGCATTCGCTTAATCTTCCATCGAAGGCACGATGCACCATCACTGAATAAAAAAAACCTAACATATCAAAGAAAAACAATGGCCAGAAATTTATAATTGTTTTATTCATATTACATGGAACATTGTTCAGAGCAAACCACCTTGTAACACATACACATACCCTAGACATATAACGTAGTCATCACACTACTCCAGAATAATTCTGACTGAGGTATACATATGTGGCAGTAAGTAAGGTTATCTATAATACACTACTCTTATTAGATATAGATATCTTCACAGCTGATCTCAGTCAGTACACTAAGTCCCCTATAAATATTTATAACATCCCACTTTACCACAGCAACTAATATTTGGTTTGCCCTGATTTCTTCTGCCGCATTACTTTGGTTTTCGTGGATTGCCCGAACCTTTAGTACAACGTTCAGGATTGAGTGGAGATGAGAGTAGTGCATCATTATTATATTATATGCCACGTAAAGATGTCTAACGTTTGAACTTATTGACGGACGAGGGATAATCTACTACGCTTATCCATTGCTATGTACTTTTGATGTGTTGATGGATACTATTGTGAAGTGACTTTATGTATTAAATGTCAACCATGTTTTCCCGTGGACCTGTTCACCTACCGGCTTTGTTATGTGTACTGACCATAATGTCCTGAATGAACACCTGCTATCATTCGCGTATACATGCATGATCCTCTAATATATCTCACCGTAACAATCTGCTTATTCTCATATACATCATCCCATTTAAGCAAACGAAAACATTCATATTTCTAAAGTACAGTGGTATGCGGGTACATTCTCACATACATTATTGTCATGAAGTGACGTCTGTATCACAACCCAAATTCTGTGTAACTCTGGCCACACCGCGCGCCATACATTGTAAGAACTGCAAGATACACAGACCAATCAGAACGCTCCGTTATGCCGTGTTTACTACAGCCTTGGATAAATAAAATGGAAGTCCAAATATGTGCAAACAAGTATCGGAGGACAATTAACTACAGCATTATGAAAGAAGTACCACCTGGAAGAGGCTACCAAAACGATATTAGGGATGTTGCTCTACCCGTAAGTAGTAATACTTTTACAAATACTGATATAGGACGGGAGAGATCTCTAGTTGAATGCATCGAAGCCTCAGGTTAGTCCATTATGTAGCTGTGTAACGTACGCATAGAATAAAATGCATTTAGGAATGAAAAAGGTTGTTTACTAGAAATATGTAGAATAACACAGGACGTATTTTAAACTTAAGATGAATAAAATCGCTCCAGGAATAACTTAGATAAATAAAATCTTAGTTTTCCTGATTTGCACAATAGGCAAAATTTACCAATATTTTCTGAACACGAAACACATTCGTTGGGGAACTACCTCGGACCCTCGAGGTCACCCTTGTCGTAAATTTATTTTGAGAGAAAGAGAGTCTAGAAATAGTAGTCCGGTTTAGAGTGTAGAATGATGATGAAAACTCAGTGATAGAAAATGTAGAGATTAAATAGTTGCTTCACAGCGTGCTGGAGGAGAGTAAAGACAGACTTATTTACGACAAATCGTTTCTCTCAATCTTCTCTTCCACTCTCCTGGTCAAACAATTATTTGCCAGTTTTCCAGACACGCATCTGCGCGCACACCGATTTGGTGTTTTCAAACACACAGACGACGTAGATACAAACTATATTAAACAAATAGGGGAAAAGTTGGGCTTTGGGTATATCCAACACAGAACTAAATGAGTTTATGTGATTTTATTCACTTTAAACATCAATCACTAACAAATATCAGGTATTACATAAATTATCATAAGTACACAAATGCAAATAACAAGTTTGGGAGGGGTGAAGAAGATTGGTATCGACTAAGCCCTTCCCGCTTATTATACAAAGATAAACCCAGTCCAAAGATAGATAATATCAGGAACATAGGTAAGTTAACCTAACAGTAAAGTTAATTACTCTGAAAAGAGGTGTTACCAAATTAGGTATAGGTGGTAGACAAAAATTACTGTTATCCCAATGGTGTCTTCCCTTTACTAAGCAAAGAAAAAAAAGGGGGGGGGGGAATGAAACAGAGTTAACAAATTATCCCACTAAAGGAACAACGCCGGGTATACAGAAAACGTATTACCCGGTAGGCAATTTAACAAATGGTTACACAAAAGAATTAATTTCCTGTCATTCATACACTCTGTGCGGATCCACACTCATATACACCACACACTTACCGAGTTGCAGCATCAGTCAATCCATTAGAATGATAAACACAATAATTAACTCTTGACGTATGACAACTGTCTAGTCCTTCTATGTCCCGCCCCAGATAATGCGAGGATTCACTGAGAGCAAATATTCCCGCTTATCGCCGGACTTGAAGTTCTAAGAGTTCTTGTGTTATATTATAAAGAAACGAGTCTGTGGGATGACACTGACACAATTCGACATAGGGGTGAAAAATGAGGTGATGGTATAATCCTTCACTGCGTGATGATAGCCACTGACCGGGAAAGTTTTTTTAATCCAGTGAGGAAAAACTCTGCTCGGTCACAGTCAGGTAAATCGGTAATCTCTCACAATAGAGCAGTATATAAACTATCGCTACTGGCACTTCCAGTTTATCTTACAGATTTACTTTGATGATAATAATCAAATGATCTTGGGTAGGCTTTCTTTCATGTAATTATGTTAGCTAGGCCGTACCGGACCACCACAAGATTTACTTTAAAGAAATGTCTCATCAAACTGTCTGGAAGTTTAAGAACCGAGTATGGAAACTCTGAAAGATTTCGTTATTGCTGGGATTGCAAAAGGTGATCAATCTAGAGAAAAAGATAGAAAACCCATAACAACATAATCATACTTTAAAACAAATAATGTTCTAAGCGCGCGATAAATTTCCCGTTAAGACTATTTTATATATGCTCGCGTATTTAATTATGTATTTAATAAACACTGCGCGAGTTCTAGTGGTTAAATCACACATCTATAAATATAGGACTTAACTAAATTTATTAATTATAAATTCCTTCGCAACTTTAAAAGTTAATTTAAGCATCTATTATCTTTTGAAATAATATAATAGATAGATCATTATATTTACACCTGGAACCATTGAGATGGTTTAATTTAATAGATTTAAATTAACACAAAATCCAATGAAATATAATGAATGAACTGGACCACTGATCACTTTACACAATATATATATTACCGCTTTGCACAGAATAGAATTCACTGCAAATATGTATAAAATCCATGGGATGATCTAGCAAGATTTCAAATATCGCTAGTGCTTCTATCAAGTTCTGGCCAGCGAATGATGAAGTGTATTTCTACGTGATCTGTATATCTACAACTGGAATGCAAGATGAGTGGGACATGAGAACTTTGACAGCTTTTTTGATCTCATGACTTTGGGGGATCTGACCGCCAAATCCAAAGAGAGAAGCCGCCCCTGGCCTCGTATCTTCGTTCGCTGCTTGCGTCAGCTTTCCCCGTTCGCTCTGGCTGTGATCGGTTCCGTGCTTAACACCGAGATGCGAAATCGTTTCAGGGACCACTACTGTCTTTGATAGCGCCGATAGTCTCCCCTGAAATCCCTCAGTCTGTCTCTTTGATCTCGTGCCGCATACTAAATGAGTCCCGGTGGAAATCGGTCTGGCGAAACGAAAAGTTACAACAAATGTTCAGGGGTTCTAATGTTATGAAAAGCTAAAGGTCCCTTTAATCATCCATCATATCAGGGAAAATTCACTTGTCAAACTAGACGTACGTCACAACCCTATATATACCGCGTGTCTAACAGAATCAGGTCAGTCACAATATTTGAAAGCGACAGCGAGCGGCAAAAGAAAGCAAGTGCTAGTAGAAGCGATTTGCCTTCTGTACTTGAAAGCAGACCTTAAACAATCATTAACAGCTCGTCTGTGTGTATGCCTGAGGGTAAGAACGAATCTATATATATATATATATATATATATATATATATAGATATATATATATATATATATATATATATATATATATATAAAATTATGTGTATTTCTAGTGATTAATCCACCTGTACGATAGGAAGTGTGTAGATGTGGTAGAAAATTACAGTGTGTTGCTGGTGAACTTACAGGCTTGTGTGTGATTCTGGAGGCAACGCCAGCCTTGGGAAATATTCAAAATAATTGAGAATGATGGCAAAAGTGTGTCTGTAAGTTTGGAAATGTATTTAAAGAAGTATTTCTTAATGGAATGACACACATACCAGGAACAGAAGGAAGGTGAAAGGAATTGGATTACTGTATAGTTTGATATATTACTTAGTAGTTTTATTTACGACCAAATTATTGTAGGGAGGCGGAACATGGGAAAATGATTATAACTAAGGATGTAGAAGAAATGTATGATCACAGTGAAATGATTTGATTGTTGCTACTATATTATATCTTGTGCATCTGCTAGCACTCTGTCTGAAACTGTCTATCATCCCCATCTGTGTCATAGAGGGATATTGATAAAAAAAATACAGGGATTGCATTTAACTTAGTTTCAGGTTTTATCCTGTAAACCTAACAAATATACAAGAGGCATCTCTTACTGAGGTTACGACGGATGCAGTGCTGGTCTATGTCAGAGGGCCAGACATCTCGTGTATACCACTTGGACGAATTTCAGCAAATATTTCTATCCAATATCAGAGGGAGCCATCTTCAGTGACTCAGATAAGTTGCCCACAAAGGCAACTGTACAGCATATCCCAGTTCACCAAACATAAAATAAAACATTTTGTGATGACTATAGCGTGTAGATCTTCAATCAGAACTGTGAAATGTACAAATAAATTGTAAATATTTACCAGCAGACTTGCTTAAATTCTTTAAGTTAAGTTACAGTCCTTTGGTTAATTTAATTAAATAATTACCCCTAGCAGAGTTAATAACAATAATAATTACCATATTAACAGAGGAGGATCTGGAGAGGTAGCAAATAAGGACTCAGAGTACTCCATTACCATCTTCTCTGGGAACTTATACAGCTTGACCCTACCTTTGTTGTCTATACACTCTTACTCTTTTCAGAGAAGGGGTATTACTGATAAGACCAGACTCTTAGCTGGCACTATCCTGGTATCATCTGATACACCTTTATGTCCAGGATACCTTATCAAATTCAATAACCATTTACCCTCTCGCGACAATTATAATAATAATAACACTTTCTTACTCACTTCTGTGGCAGGTAAAGTCTTTGAGCAGTCTTAAAAAAAAAAAAATTATGTATATCTGCTTATTCTTGTCGTGGGATATTCTAATCCACATATATAAATTATCAAGTAAATATAAAGCCTAATAAATACATATAATAAATAAAGGAAGAAGAATGGTAAAGAACAGTGCTGTCACAATGACTGTACTCGAAATCCCCTTGTTTTCTACTGCGTATGCAAATTGTAACGTTTCACGTTGATATTAAAGGCCTTCTGCAACATACACGCGTTTCCCAAACACACAATAAAATGTGCTGCCTTTCTAAGAAAAACCTTGAAATATGCAAGTTGACCTAAATTTTAAATTCCATTCATGTCTTTTTCTACACTATGTTACCAAGATCAAAAGACAGATGGACAAAAGGATAGCGAGAAGGGAGAGGCAGAAAGCCAAATACTAAACACGCTTCGCGCGATACACAAATGCTGCCATCACGCGTGTAAGACTACAAGCACTAACTTTTTCGGACGGACAGTGATAAATTCACTACCCTTCCCAGAGTTAGGTTTTAAAATCACAAAAAACGCTTATTAGGAAAGATAACAATAGATGGGTTTACGTTTGAAAACATTACAGTACCCAGACAGCACATCTTCGAAACAGGAGGTAGAAGGAATTGCATATTTTGAACGCAGCCACGTAGCTCTTTTAAATTTGGATATTTGGGTTCCTTAGGGCTTGCTGACAAAGAATATGTAAAACGTTACGCAAATAGTCCAGGAATTAATAAATTATAACCAAAATAAAATAGTGGGGATGCCTGACAGCATGGAATCATTTCTGCTCATAAAATTTTTTTATAACGTGTTTGAAAAAAATCTTACGTTACAGAATTAGCCTACCATGTAAACTCCAAATTGATTGGAGCGCAACAAATGAAAGACTAACCACGATTGGTCGGGCTATAAATACTATCTTTCGTTGTTAGGGGAGACGTGAAAAGGTAACACTTTTTCAAACACTTGTCGAAACGTGGCCTCATTGGCTAGACTCGCTGATATACTCACTTAGGAGCGTTAGTTCGAGACCACTAGTGCAAATAATCTTGATAAAGCAACAGTGCGTTGAAGCCAGCTCATATTTGTGTTAAATAAAAGCCTGGAACATAAGCAGATGGGAATTTGTGCCAGTAATTGTGCCAGAATTCATTGCTAATCAACGTATCTGTGTTTATTTCCATGAAATTGTGGTAAGCTTGAACCATTCAGTATCTTTTAATGAAAATTGAATGTAAATTGTTAATTTATGCCTGTATATATATGTGTAGTTCAGTGGCAAACAGGAGATAAAGCCTATAATGCTCCAGCCTGAACAGAGGGTGTCGGAGGGAAGTAAAACGGCATGGAATGGCCAAATAGTACACTGACACCTGGATGATTGACTAGAAAGAAATAATGCTGGAAGTGCAGAGGCGTGGTAACCATTAAGGAGGTAAATACTGGTATAAAGTATTTCAGATGAAGCTGATAGTTGGCCTAACGCTCTGAACTCAATGTTTGTGATGTGTTGTGATCAGTGTAAAAGAGAGTATCAATTAGTTATGAAGTAGAAGGTACATCCTTCTTGTTTTCAGGGACCGTGGTCTTGATGGTACTGAGCAGCACCTGGTCAGAGCTTTGCTGAATCCAGAGTCGGACAGCATACTCCTTGGTCTTTTTAGCTATCAGTGAGGTGTCTCCAGAGCCCAGGGGAGAATTCGAGCAGAGGAGTCCTTTCCTGCCGCCATCACGCAAGATAAGCTGATTTGGCCAGCTGAGCTCAACATTATGCCCCTCATCTTGAAATGACTTTATAAAAATAACATTCAGAGGGGAATTTAATTGTCTTAATATCAGGAACTGAGAACATCTCCAATACTAGTCCCAAAAGACAAACTATTGAAGTCATGATGACAAATACCAACAGAGCTTGAACAAAACAAAACCAGTATTACCTCATATTACTACTACACAACTGACACACATAGGATATTTTTAATAATATATGTCACTACAATATTCATATTGATAAAGTCTGTACATATACTTGTAATTAAAATTGATTGTGATTCCTGGTTCCTTTGTATTTGAATCAGGACACATATACCTTTATGACAAAAATGAATACATATTGTTATTTGAAAAGTTATCAGTGACTCCTTAAGATATTCTCATAGAGTGTTATATGTATGTGAGTGTCACAGTGTTGTCAAGAGTAGTGGATTAAATTAAATTGTTTATCTGTCTGTTGTTGTGACTTACACTTCATCATACACATACCCTAGACACATAACGTAGTCATCACACTATTCCAGAATAATTCTGACTGAGATATATAGAAATGTGGCAGCAAGTAAGGTTATCTATAATACACTACTCTTAATAGATATAGATACCTTCACAGCTGATCTCAGTCAGTACACTAAGTCCCCTATAAATATTTATAACATCCCACTTCGCCACATATATTGGGGTCTCGCTCTTGGGATTTTGAATCTTTCCCTATTAAAAATATTGGGGGTAATTCACTTCAGGGAATATAAGAATTAAAAGGTATCCTTGGGTGGAATTAAATAAGGTTGAGCTCACGGTGCCTGTGTTGTCCATTAGATATATTTAGAGATTAAATTGTTGGTTAGACATTGTAGAAACTTACCTGATAGACAATGGCGGACCTGGCCAAGTTTCGATCTGCTGCTGTACAGACTGCAAAAGAGTTAGGATTAGATGGGCAAGTTATGGTTGCCTATGTCACTACGGAATGTGACAAATTTATTGAACGCGAAGAAAGAAGATTAGAAAAAGAGGCCGAAAGAAAGTTAGAGGCTGAGACTAAGAGGTTGCAATTTGAAGCTGAGGCTGAGACTAAGAGGTTGCAGATTGAGGCTGACAAAGAGGCTAAGAAATTGGAAGCAGAAGAGAAGAAAGTAGCTGCAGAAGAAAGAAGATTGACTGCAGAGAGGGAAGCAGAAAAGGAGGAGAAGAGATTACAAAGGGAACATGAGTTACGACTAAGGGAGTTTGAGTTTCAGGGCCATGCTCCTGAAAATGGTGCCAGTCCCTTTGCCTCTGATGCTACGGTTACTCAGGGAGCCTCAACCTCAGCTATGAACTTTCATTTAGATCATTTTGTTGAGAAAGACGATGATATTGAGAGCTATATAAATAGATATGAACTATTAGCTACCACGTATGGGTTAGAGAGAGAAAGGTGGAGCTTAAAGTTATCTCAGGGACTTCGTGGGGCAGCTTATGAAGTTTTTGCAAAAATGAGCAGAGGTGATCAGGAAAATTATGACATGCTAAAGCAGGCTCTTTTGTTAAGATATGAAAAGAATGCAGAATTTTATAGGAAAAAATTTAGGAATGCTAAACTACTGTCAGGTGAAACATATCACCAGTTCTCTGCACGAATAGAGACATACTTGGAGAAATGGACTTCTCTGGGGAAAACCCAAGATCTTAAGGAAATGGTCCTTATAGAGCAACTAAGAGAGTCCATGGCTCCAGACCTGAGAAAGTTTCTCATGGAACAAGGTGCAGAGAGGCTGGGTGAGTTGCTAAATGTTGCTGAAAGGTATCAAGCAGCTCAAGCAGAGGTAACAGGTAATAAAAAGAAACAAGTGGATAACTTTAGGGCACCACAGAACTTTAATAAATTTGATCCTAGGGATCAAAACAAAGGTAAGCACCAGTTTGATAGGCCACGGTATGAAAATAAAAAATAAATTCCCACAATTCGATGAAAGGAAATATGATGAAAGAAAATCTTTCAACCAAGGAAAAAGGTGGTGTAAAAATTGTCAGATGGACAATCATGACACTGACCGTTGCAGAAGGAAACCTGTGTATATGGCCACCCTTCAGGTCAGGTCGACCTCAAGACAGGAGGAGGATATTATGTTAGATACCACTCCAGAAGAGATGAGGAAGGCACAGGCTGGGGATAAAACACTCAAGCCTTGTTTCAGAAAATTGTCAACTTGTCATACAACTCCAGGCAAGGGAGACTTTTACATGAAAAACAAGTTGATGTATAGGAAGACTGGAGCTAGGTCCCATGGTCACGGACAGCTGGTTCTTCCAAAAAGATACAGGGCAGACTTAATAAGGAGTCTACATGTGAAACCAGATGGGGACCATGAGAAGATAGGTACCATCATTCAAAAGGTGGCTCACAATTATTATTGGCCCAAAGCAAGATGGGACATTGAGAATTTTGTAGAAAGGTGTAGCATAGCACATGAGGGAACACCCACAAGTGGGAACATGGATCAGGACCTGGACACGCCACGGGGCAAAATTAGGCCTGATAATAAAAAGAAAAATAGATTTGATAAAGTGGACCAAATGGAATGGGAAGCCCCTTTTCACGGACAAGCTTCACTTAACTGTTTTACAATGGCCACTATGCGGAGAGTGCAAAAAAGATGTCTTACCCCAGGATAAGCCGACAATCCCTCAATCGGACTTAAACCAACTGGAGGAAGAAGATGTAGAGAGGAAATCTCTCATCAAGAATTTTAAGTGGGGAGAAAGCCCCAAAAGAAAAATTGGTAGCGGTCGTTTTGTGAATGATAATTCTGGGAAGAAAAATCATCACTATAAAGCTTCGAGTGGAAGAGACCATACCGGTGCATGGACAAATAGGTCCATACAATTAAAGGTCCATATGTAGCTTTGTTAAGAACGTGGACTGATGAAAAGGCAGAGGAAAACATTACATCTTCATACCAATATGTGAATGAGTTGACCACTCGTTTGAAAACTGGCTGGAAACTTGCCAATGAAAATTTGAAACAAGCCAGGAAGAAACATGCTGCCTATTATAACAGGAAGGCGAAAGACAGAAATTTGGCTGTGGGAGAGAAGGTACTGCTTCTTTTGCCCGGGAGTCAGAATAAGTTACAAATTGGATGGCAGGGTCCATATACAGTTCTAGAGAAGGTGTCTAGAACAAATTATAAGATAGATAAGAAGGGGAAAGAAAAAATCTATCATGTGAATCTCCTGAAGAAATATTTGGAAAGAGAACATCAGGAAGAGACACACTTGTTGACCTTGTCCATCGCCATGGAGATGAAAAAGGAACCACTTTCATCATTTGAATATCCATTACACCCCTGTGAGACAGCAGCACAGGTGAAAATCAGTACACATTTAACGAAAAATCAGAAAGAGAGAGTGCAACAGGTTCTAAATAATCATGCAGAGGTGTTAACAGACCGACCAGGGCATACAAACCTATTGGAATATGATATGAAACTAATAGACTCCACACCTGTCTGTATGAAACCATATTCGATTCCGTTTGCTAAGGAGAAAGCTTTGAAGGAAGAGATAGACTATCTATTGAAGGAAGGAATTATTTCGCACAGTGAGTCTTCGTATAGTTCCGGTGTTGTACTCTTAAGGAAGCCCTCTGGAGAACATAGACTCTGTATAGATTACAGGAGACTGAATGCTATTACAGAAGGACAGGTGGATCCATTGCCGGATACAAATCAGCTGTTTGCCAGGCTAAATAAAGCTAAATATTTCTCAAAAGTGGATCTGAGTAAAGGATACTATCAGATTCCAGTAAAGCCTGAGGTTAGACCATACCTAGCTTTTAGTACCTCAGAAGGACACTATGAGCTTAATAGATTGCCATTTGGATTGAAGAATGCGCCTAGTGTCTTCTCTAGAATGATGAGAAAATTATTGGATCCTCTGAATAATCCCTGTATAACAAATTTTATGGATGATATCCTTATAGCAACAGAAACATTTGAGGAACACATTGACTCTCTGAACATGCTGTTTGATCGACTTAGGGAGGCAAATTTAACAGCCCGACCAACCAAATGTTGCGTTGGATGTAAAGAATTGGAATTTTTGGGACACACAGTTTATCAGGGAAATATGACCCCTGACCCAAAGAATTTAGAGAAACTACAGAAAGCCCCGAGACCACAAACCAAGAAGGACGTGAGATCCTTGGTCTCATTATGTGGTTTCTACCAGAAGTATATCAAAAACTTTAATTCCATATGTGCACCGTTAACTGAATTGACACGTAAAGGACATCCAGATCGCATTACATGGACACCACAATGTGAAATGACTTACCAAGAATTGAAGGAAAAGCTCACAAGTAAACCCATTTTAAAATTACCTGACTTAAGTCAAGAATTCATAGTAAGGACGGATGCAAGTAATATTGGGTTAGGTGCAACTCTACTACAGAAATCAGATGCATTGGATGGGGAATTAAGCCCAGTGGCATATGCTAGCAGAAAGTTGAATAAAGCTGAAATCAATTACTCAACTAGCGAAAAAGAATGTCTTGCAGTAATATGGGCGATAAAGAAATTCAATATTTATCTATATGGGAAGGCATTTAAGTTGCAAACAGACCACAAACCTTTATCGTTTCTAGCACAGGCTAGGCATGAGAACTCCAGGTTACTCCGATGGTCTTTACTTTTGGCTCCATATAATTTTAGCATTGAGTATATATCTGGAAAAACCAATTTGGGAGCGGATTTTTTAAGCCGCCATCCGTGTGATGAGAATCACCGTAAACCCCAGAAATAATAATAAATTTCTCTATGTGAATATAGAATAAAGGACTGACATATAATGTCTGTTTTAAGAGGGGAGGTGTCGTGGAATATTCTAATCCACATATATAAATTATCAAGTAAATATAAAGCCTAATAAATACATATAATAAATAAAGGAAGAAGAATGGTAAAGAACAGTGCTGTCACAATGACTGTACTCGAAATCCCCTTGTTTTCTACTGCGTATGCAAATTGTAACGTTTCACGTTGATATTAAAGGCCTTCTGCAACATACACGCGTTTCCCAAACACACAATAAAATGTGCTGCCTTTCTAAGAAAAACCTTGAAATATGCAAGTTGACCTAAATTTTAAATTCCATTCATGTCTTTTTCTACACTATGTTACCAAGATCAAAAGACAGATGGACAAAAGGATAGCGAGAAGGGAGAGGCAGAAAGCCAAACACTAAACACGCTTCGCGCGATACACAAATGCTGCCATCACGCGTGTAAGACTACAAGCACTAACTTTTTCGGACGGACAGTGATAAATTCACTACCCTTCCCAGAGTTAGGTTTTAAAATCACAAAAAACGCTTATTAGGAAAGATAACAATAGATGGGTTTACGTTTGAAAACATTACAGTACCCAGACAGCACATCTTCGAAACAGGAGGTAGAAGGAATTGCATATTTTGAACGCAGCCACGTAGCTCTTTTAAATTTGGATATTTGGGTTCCTTAGGGCTTGCTGACAAAGAATATGTAAAACGTTACGCAAATAGTCCAGGAATTAATAAATTATAACCAAAATAAAATAGTGGGGATGCCTGACAGCATGGAATCATTTCTGCTCATAAAATTTTTTTATAACGTGTTTGAAAAAAATCTTACGTTACAGAATTAGCCTACCATGTAAACTCCAAATTGATTGGAGCGCAACAAATGAAAGACTAACCACGATTGGTCGGGCTATAAATACTATCTTTCGTTGTTAGGGGAGACGTGAAAAGGTAACATTTTTTCAAACACTTGTCGAAACGTGGCCTCATTGGCTAGACTCGCTGATATACTCACTTAGGAGCGTTAGTTCGAGACCACTAGTGCAAATAATCTTGATAAAGCAACAGTGCGTTGAAGCCAGCTCATATTTGTGTTAAATAAAAGCCTGGAACATAAGCAGATGGGAATTTGTGCCAGTAATTGTGCCAGAATTCATTGCTAATCAACGTATCTGTGTTTATTTCCATGAAATTGTGGTAAGCTTGAACCATTCAGTATCTTTTAATGAAAATTGAATATAAATTGTTAATTTATGCCTGTATATATATGTGTAGTTCAGTGGCAAACAGGAGATAAAGCCTATAATGCTCCAGCCTGAACAGAGGGTGTCGGAGGGAAGTAAAACGGCATGGAATGGCCAAATAGTACACTGACACCTGGATGATTGACTAGAAAGAAATAATGCTGGAAGTGCAGAGGCGTGGTAACCATTAAGGAGGTAAATACTGGTATAAAGTATTTCAGATGAAGCTGACAGTTGGCCTAACGCTCTGAACTCAATGTTTGTGATGTGTTGTGATCAGTGTAAAAGAGAGTATCAATTAGTTATGAAGTAGAAGGTACATCCTTCTTGTTTTCAGGGACCGTGGTCTTGATGGTACTGAGCAGCACCTGGTCAGAGCTTTGCTGAATCCAGAGTCGGACAGCATACTCCTTGGTCTTTTTAGCTATCAGTGAGGTGTCTCCAGAGCCCAGGGGAGAATTCGAGCAGAGGAGTCCTTTCCTGCCGCCATCACGCAAGATAAGCTGATTTGGCCAGCTGAGCTCAACATTATGCCCCTCATCTTGAAATGACTTTATAAAAATAACATTCAGAGGGGAATTTAATTGTCTTAATATCAGGAACTGAGAACATCTCCAATACTAGTCCCAAAAGACAAACTATTGAAGTCATGATGACAAATACCAACAGAGCTTGAACAAAACAAAACCAGTATTACCTCATATTACTACTACACAACTGACACACATAGGATATTTTTAATAATATATGTCACTACAATATTCATATTGATAAAGTCTGTACATATACTTGTAATTAAAATTGATTGTGATTCCTGGTTCCTTTGTATTTGAATCAGGACACATATACCTTTATGACAAAAATGAATACATATTGTTATTTGAAAAGTTATCAGTGACTCCTTAAGATATTTTCATAGAGTGTTATATGTATGTGAGTGTCACAGTGTTGTCAAGAGTAGTGGATTAAATTAAATTGTTTATCTGTCTGTTGTTGTGACTTACACTTCATCATACACATACCCTAGACACATAACGTAGTCATCACACTATTCCAGAATAATTCTGACTGAGATATATAGATATGTGGCAGCAAGTAAGGTTATCTATAATACACTACTCTTAATAGATATAGATACCTTCACAGCTGATCTCAGTCAGTACACTAAGTCCCCTATAAATATTTATAACATCCCACTTCACCACAATTCTCATATACATCATCCCATTTAAGCAAACGAAAAAATTCATATTTCTAAAGTACAGTGGTATGCGGGTACATTCTCAAGATTCACATTTCTATAGTACAGTGGTATGCGGGTACATTGTCACATACATTACATTATATAATAATATTACATGGGTTTAAAACAAATTATTCACAAAAAACGAGCGGAAGAGGAAAAGAAATGTTGATCTATGGATGAGATGTTGACAGGCAAATGCTGTTTCTATGGGGGTAGATAATCAGTGTTGAGGAAGTGTTTGAAAAGTGCTTTGTTAAATGAATATTGTGTAGGTAGGCTTTTTAGGTGGTGTGGAAGGCTGTTCCATAAGAAGGCTCCAGAGTAGGCTAGACTCTTTTTGAACAAGTCGATCCTAGGTTTGGGCAGACGTAAGTGATGTAATTGTTGTCCCTCTCTTGCGCGCGCAGGCCCGTCTAGTATTCTACTCTTCTACTCTCACTTATCTTGCATACTATATCCTTTCATTCCCACAAGTCACTTTAAGCATTAATTTAAAGGCATGCAACAAGGTAATATAACAGCATACATTTACAGTCTCCGATCTTAATCAAAATTTAGTATGTTTTTTTTTAACAAACAAGAAAGTAATGAAAAGAAAAATAACAACAAAAGAAAACAAACAAACAAACAAATCCAAAACATCCATAAAGTAAATCAGATATTTGAACAGCCTGCTATTTATTGAGTAGGGACTTTGTGTGTTTTTCTTTGCCCTCCTAACTCAGGAACAGAATCAGACAGACAGACAGACAGGCAAGCAGACAGACTCATTGATAGATAGATATAACTTTATTTTAAAAGGGCTGAGAATTGGGCACGCAGGTCCGTCTGACCACCAGCCCTTTGTAAAGATAGGCAAACAGATACAGAAAGAAAATGACGGGTATACTAACAGAGTGAGAGAACGAAATGATGCCAGAAAGATAGAAATACAGAGAAAGAACATTTCAGGAAGAAAAAGAAACGTAAAGGCCCAGAAAAAAAAAGTTTGAAAGAGGAACAAATGATCGAGTACAGGGGCTAAAATAAAAGGCAAAGGAGGGATGAGGGCACATATAGAGTGACTGATTTTGAGACGTGGACACGTGGGGGGGGGGGGCACACAGCCGAAACAGTTAACCATAGCAATACACAACACGCTAAAGATGTTTGATTGATAATGAAAACTAACTTTTCTTTAATTTACATTAGAAAATAAATTCTAACTTCATTATCACGATTTGATAAGTTCTAAGTAAGGGAATGTAGACTTTTTTTTTTTAAAAATAAAATTTTTCCTCGTTTTGGCGAGGAGCGTCCCGTTCAACCTAGCCGGTTATATTAGGGCGCATGTCCAATTATAAAAGACCTTTAGGTGTAGAGAATAAGTTAAAGAAATGTAGACAGTTTTCCTTTCCAAACACAAAAAATTCAAAAATTAACGACTGCAGGCAGCACGAGGCTATCACTCGGTTTTCCATCAAAAATGAAACGAGAGCGATAAACCAAGTGAGAAACGTGCTATCCGAGAGATCGTGAGGTTGAAATTGACTGTTTTATGTCTCTCTCCCTCATCGAGCGTTCAGCGAGTGGCCCGTACTCAGGACGTGAGGGGTGCAAGTCAGGCGTGCGCTACGCTTGGAGGAATTGTCGGGGATTTTTTTTAGAGCAAAGCCCCCACGCCACAGAGTAAAGTTTAAGGCCAACAGTATTACAGTCTTTACCTGAACAACGTCGGGAGTACAATCTCGTCGAGACATTAAGAGAAGGAAACGGAATTTCCAATTCATTCGGGGGATTTGTTTTGGATTTGTGCAGTCATCGTTTCTCATTGTCTTCAACTTTTTTGATGTCTTCAGCCGGTTTGTGTATTTCTCAGGCGATTTCATGTAGGAATTTATCATACGTTTGTGAGGAAATGTCTTATAGCCTAATATATTATAATTCGTTGCCCAATTAAGCTAGCCGGTTAGATCACAGCTCCATCATTTTGTCGCTATAATGTAAATATGCTGATTTTATTAATTATATTTCATCTTTTATAGACAGTAAACTTGTGTATATGCCCCTTGCGTTATTACCGTGTGTATATTTTAAAAAGAGCGTGGACTGGCATAGTCGTTAGAGCGCTTTTTTTCGTGGCAAAGTTACCAGGTTCGAAACCTAGTAGCGTCAGGGTGAAAATGGGTTAGCCTACTTGACTGCTCTTGAGTTTATGGAAGGCAAAGGCAGCGAGGAAGGGCACCGCTCATCCCACCTCATAAAGCGTAGAGATAGTATAGTGAAGTCTCTAACGCTACACTCCACTACGACATTATTTGCTACAGGACTGCATTTACCGTTAATGTTTACCTACCTACCTGCCTGTCTTTTCCAAATAAGATCGAAGGAATAACGTTTTTTGTGACTTAATTGAAATAAAATGACGCAATATTTAAGTGTAGCCTAGCCCAAACCGCTGCGAAGTTTTATCGTTCACTTGAATGTTTTAATTCAGTGCTTCTTAAACTGTTTCAGTGTCATTCACCTTCGAGTCTTTATCACAAAATTCCAATCACCCGCGACTAAATTTCCTTATGTTTTTGGTAATTTTCGTCTGACTCGCCCTTGTGTATAATTTTATATAGCCTAGCCTATCATTCATTTTGTCACATGAGCAAAAAAAAAAAAAAAAATTAATTAACTCATTTCTTAAGTGTTTATTTTATTCAAGTTTTTGAACATCCTAAACATATGTAGCCTAAAGAAAACTAGAAGTGTTCAAAACAAATCAACACAGAAAAATAATTGAAGTCGCTAGAATAGAAGATGCAGAATATGACTACGAGAATATAGCACAGTCTAACTTTAGATTGCCTAAAAACGGGACAGAAATCTCCATAATATAGCTAGAATTCATGTTGCTTGATGCCAGTAAGTGCTGGTACAGTAAATATATATACAATTCTAGTTCTAGCAGAAAAGTAGCATAATTGACAACACGAAATAAAGTTACAATTCAACAGTTGCCAACGCCGATCCTCCAATGTTTCCATTTATAAATTTATGATCCCACTAGCTTATCATTTATAATTTATGTCTGGTCTCCCCATAAAGGTTATATTACAGTAAATTTCGGCAATATTTTACTACCTTGAAATTAGAAAACCATAGACCTACCAGTTTCTAGCTCCACATCCATTAAAATGAAATAAGAGCTTACTAACCACTTCAACGGCAATGCCTTTTTAAAGTAGGCCTATAGAAAAAAAAAAACAGATAAATTACTGAGTAAATTAAACCATTCACCCTCCTTATTACATTCACCCCTCTAGTTTCATTCACCCTCAGAATAATTTCATTCACCTTTGGGTGAACCATTCACCAGTTTAAGAAGCACTGTTTTAATTCCTTCACTACTTTATTTTCTTACCGAAGTTTACCCCCAGCGGTGCTCATGCTGGATTAGGTGAGATCAGTTTTCCCACCTTGGGTGGTGGTGATACGTATGGCCTACTCTTAGGTGAACTCCTACTCAACAATGCTCAAGAGATTTCCCCCCAATTTCATTGCCAAATACGTGTGTGTTCTTTCTTTGTATCACAAGCCCCAACAGTTAAATTAAAAAAAAAATATTCTTAAAATTTTAAACAGAAGTCATACAACGTTGTGTTTACCAATATCTCAGCTGCTTCAAGTGAATTAAGGATTTAGTCCAATGGCTAGGCCTATAGCGTATTCCCATTACTCCTTGAGGGTTGCTATTTAAGGTGCCAGGTGGAGATAAGTATACTTCCCCTTACGTGAGAAGCTAATAGTAGAAGACTGCACATTTTCTTTACATCTTGTTACAGTTAAAATTTTGGATGTTTCCGTTTTTCCCGCAAGCAACTGTGCACGTTCTACCTAACCTGGATTAAGGCGATTAGCCACACTGTGGATATAATCTTTGCATGGGTTCCTTTCCGGAATTGTGGATTACCGTGGATTACTCTGTCGGCGGATACATGGAATATTTGGCTTTATTCGTATCCTCAAATTGATAACAGGTAAACAGCGTGGAGGGTGCTGTGAAATTTGTTTGTGAAATGTCGTAATTTGAAGCAATATGTTTACTTTGACGGATAACACTCAGACAGGTGGGCTTTCTTTGTTGCTGTTTGATGTCAGACAGCGAAATTTATGATTTTTTTTAAAAAGTGAAGATTACCGTTGATGGCTTGAGAGGCTATAATTTGTTATGCTTAATTATTCTTTGTCATATCACAAGGGTGAGGAAATCCTAGACGACAGGTCGCCATGATGGCTGGAAATGTAGCCATAGTGTCTAGAATTGTTAGAACCCATTGAAAGGGGGGAGAGGGGGGTTCTTATTCCTGGCTCCTAAAATTTTGGGTTTGCGTCCAAGATGCAAATAGCATTTCTCCATCCATCATAGTATTATTCCACGGGATGGTATACCACATATATGATCATGTGTTAGATCAGCGGTAGGCAACACAGGAGCTGGCGGATCGACTTTAGAAACATTGAGCTCTCTGAAGATCTGCCTTGATAAAATCATGTCTACTTTCAAATTTCAGAGTAGGCCTATTTTGAATTTGGAATATGTAAGCCTACAGCGCTGTATGTAGCTATTATCTCAACCGGACAATCTGCTTCTTGCAGTTAGGTCGACAGAGAGATGGCAAATACAGAATAAATTATATTTATCAAATGTTAACTTCACTCATGCAATCAATCAATAACGTTTAGCTCCCCAAGGAGCATAGGCCTTCAACAAACACATGTCAAGTCCTTCTTTCACGTGCCATTAGCTCAAGTTCTTTCCATGTTCTCCTCATCATTTTCACTTCTGTATCCAGTTCTCTTCTCCATGGTTTTTTTAGTCTACCTCTACCTCTCTTTCCCTGGGGGTTCCAGAACAAGGACTGCCGTGTAATGCTATCAACAGGTTTCCTTAATGTGTGTACTATCCAGCTCCAAACGGTTTGTGAACCATTGTTATAAGTTTTATACAGACTTATGGTTAGATATTCCATAACAGCTTAAAATAGAAGCCATGACTGAAATACATGACCGCTCCCCATTTCCCTTGTTCAGAATGTAAGGACGGAATCGCTTGCTTTAACAATCAGTCATGCCGATGCTCAGGCAGGCATTTTGAAGCTAAAATAGAAATCTTCTAATGCTCACTTCGCTGCTGAGGCAGATATTTAGAAGCTTAGGCAGGTATTCTGAAGCTTAGGCAGATATCTTGAAGCTTAGGCAGGTATTTTGAAGTTCAGGCAAGTATTTTGAAGTTCAGGCAGGTATTTTGAAGATTCGGCGGGTATTTTGAATATTCGGCAGATATGTTAAAACTTAGGCAGATATTGTGAAGCTTATGCAGATATTCTGAATCTTAGATACTCAGAAGCTGAGACAGACAATTTTAAACACCATGCTTTAACACATTCTAGCGTAAGCCAGTACCTATATATAACCTACTCCTGCTGGAAAGACCAAGAAACCTGACAATAAAGAAACTAAATTATGCTGTTGAAAGTTTCATTTGGCCTGTTACCTAAGACTAAAATATTCGTTAAGTACAACTCAGTGTTTTTATTACTTATACCTTTGATTTTTAGTCTCCAGAATAGTATTTTTGATACTTTCGGAAAAGCGAACACATTGCAAATTAGAACTACCCTCCGGTCGTAAATAGTTCGGATTATCGAGGTTTCTACTGCTATCAGTTGTGTACGAGGCAGTTGCGAGGGTTAATTAATAGGATGAATATAACGACTCGTTTTTTTTTGTTACCTAAATTCTCAGTTTTTTTTTTTTTTTTTGGTCAAATAAAAATAAATGAAAAAAACAAACAAACAAACAAAAAACTAGCATTGTAACGCAAAAGACCGCGTAGAAAGTTCCCACAATGAAAAAAAAGGGGGGGGGGGGAATAACAGACGAAAGAGGATTAAAGGACAAAAAGTTACGATTAAGAGGAAGGAAGAAAAAGAAACACGCCAAATGAGGCTGATTAGGCGAGGTTAAAGCTGTAATTGTGCCGCGGCACGCGCTGTTTAGCGCTTTCTCGTGTTGTCTTTTCTCTCTATCATGTGTCTCTCTCTATAGAAGGTGTGGGTGAAAATTTCACATTTTTTTGGAGTCTTTAAGAGTCCCCCCCCCCCCCCCCCCTTTTTTTTTCCGGCGGTAATCGCTTCCTCTCCTTCATCGTGGGATTTCTTAGCAGTCGCGTCGTTGTGAAAGAGAAAATTTCCAAGAAATATCGCCCACTATGTGAAACAAAGACAGAGGGAAAAAAATGAAAGGGGTGAGAAAAAGAAGAGAGAGAGAGAGAGAGAAGAGAGAGAGAGAGGAGCATGTGAGGGGAAGTTTGTTTTAAATGTGAAGTAACCATGTCGGAAGTAAAAATAGCATTTGAAGGAGAAAAAAATAACTAGGAGATTATAATTGATTACGGAATAACTTTACAAATAGTAATCAGGGTGACACAACGGGCTGATCACCCGTTTGCCAGTCACTTCGATTACGGAAACAACAGCAAATGGGTTGATTTGCTGTTGCCCTAAAGACGCCACTAGGCGTGATGGGAAACAATGGCAAAGAAAACCTATCTGCTGTTGCCCTAAGACGCCACTAGGCGTAATGGCCACTGACTGCTTTGACGGTCGGTGGCTAAGGACGGAAGAAGAAGAAGAAGAAGAATCAGGGTGAGAATGATTGTGGACACGTAGATAAAAGAATGTTATTACTAATGAACGGGGAATGTGAAAGGAATGGAAAGCACTTTGTTTTATATGCCTGCCTCTATTACAAATGTAATATGTTATATTACTTTTATAACGATAAATGCCTAAATAATACTTAAAGTAAATTTGAGGATGAAAGGATACAGTATGCGTGATGAGAGAGAGAGGAAGGGCAGAATGTCAGACGGGCCTGCGGGCCCAATTCTTAACCCTTTGAAAATAAAGTTCGTTCTTTCGTTCTGTCCGTCCGTCCTGTCTGCCTTTCTATATATGTGTGTCTGTCATTAATAGAATTGATGGAACATGGGGGGGGGGGGGGGGGAATTATAAAATGGTAACTGGAAATAAAAAATTGTGGCAATAATGCATAACATAATTTAGCAAATCCTGTAAGGGAGAAAGAATAAAAAAAATTGTAGTGTGGATGAAAAAGGGGGGGGGGGGGGGAATTTTAGAATTACTTACTTACTTAGTCGTTCCCCTTCTACCGTGAAGTGTAGAGGTTTGGAAGAGAGAGCGCCAGACCATTCTATCAGCTGTCTTCTTCCTGGCCTGGCTCCATTCCAGTCCTCGGTCCCTCAAAGACTGTCCAATGTTATTTTAGAATTACAAGCAGAAGATTTAAAAAAAGAGTAAATCAAATAACTAACAATAGTTCAATGTTTAATATTTCAGAACAGTACGATTTATTGCTTACTAGTAAAAATCCCGTCAAAATTGACGGGTTTTTACTTAGAGTGTGCTCTTTCTGTTACATGTCCTTAAGACGGCACTATTTCTACTTTGGTCATTACATTATCACAACGGGCTGATCACCCGTTTGCCAGTCACTTCGATTACGGAAACAACAGCAAATGGGTTGATTTGCCATTGCCCTAAAGACGCCACTAGGCGTGATGGGAAACAATGGCAAAGAAAACCTATCTGCTGTTGCCCTAAGACGCCACTAGGTGTAATGGCCACTGACTGCTTTGACGGTCGGTGGCTAAGGACGGAAGAAGAAGAAGATCATTACATTACAGGTTACTGTCATTAGATCTTTGTAGTAAAAATTATCTGGATGCATTAAATATGAAGCCATGGGGCAACTTTCGTAACTGACATGGGGAGAAGTGATATTGATCTAATGGAACGGAAATTGACTAATTCATAGTTCTTTTATGACAAAATTTCTCAACATTTTCGTGTATCTTTTAAAATCTTGCACTGGTAGACTTTTCCTGGATATGTACTTTAAAATTGGTTGGGTTCTTTCCGCTCGTGAGCCCTCCATAAAGATGGCCATGAGCAAAGACTGGTTCTGGTGGTTATACACCTACATGATCAAACGATTGTCCATGCGCTTTGTTGATTGTCATGGCAAAAGCAAAAATCACAGGAACCCGTCGACGTCTCAAGGTGAAATGAAGGGCGGTATCAATTGCCTCTAACGTGATGATTTTCCTACTTGTTTACTAACTGTCCATGACCTACTTTCATGTGTCAGAACTGAAGAACTCTCTTTCGTACTTCCACTGACAAAGGGTTGTTGCATAAAATACATTTAATTTTATAGAATGTGCTTTCATTGTATAGAATGCTGCTTTCGCCTGTTGTAATATACATATGACTTATAAGACATGAAAGTCATTGAAAACAAAATATATACTAATTATAACCCATCAGAGGTTGATAACCCATCAGAGGTTGAACGGGATATTTCTCATCATCAAATCAAACAAACAAACAAAAATATTCTATGCATCTATAATGAGATACAATGTTATTAACATGCCCAGGTATTTGAATCTATTGACCTGTTTTGAAACGGTTTCATTTACGTTGATAGTGCATACTGAAGAATATTAGCAAGTTTCAGGGGTCGTGCAATTTAGTACAATGGTCATAAGCTCACCACTTTTACGTAATTTTCACACTGCAACTTTTATGGGAAGAAGTTAACGCTGGCTTTTTTCAGGGACGTAATTCATTTTCTATCAATGGGAAACAATTAAGGGACAAATTAAAAATAATAACAATGAAATATATTGTAGATTTTTGACACTTTACTATCCATTTTCTATTTATTATTTAAAATACAATTGCAACTTTGGTGGGAACAAAGATGTGCACTAGCGTCGTGCAGTTTGTGTAAAGGCTAAAAGCTTACGTACTTAGTCGTTCCCCTTCTACCGTGAGGTGTAGAGGTTTGGAAGAGAGAGCTGTCTTCCTCCTGGCCTGGTTCCATTCTAGTCCTCGGTCCTTCAAAGATTGTCTAATGTTGTCCTCCCAGCGGACTCTGGGTCGTCCTGGGGGCCTGGATCCCTGGCTCTTTGTTTCCCATGCTTGTCGTGGTAGCCGATCTTCTCCCATTCTGCAGACATGGCCAAACCATCTTAGTTGAGACTGTTCTACTTGGGTCTGCAGGGGGTGGGATTTTAGGCCTTGACATATCGTCTGGTTGCGGACCCATTCTCTTCTTGTTACTTCAACCACCTTCCTCAGATACCTCATTTCTGAGGTTTGGATCTGGATTTTCTGGGTTGTAGTCATTGCCCATGACTCGCATTCCTATGTCAAGATTCTTGCTGAGGAATCCTCGATTTATGGCCTGAAAAAGTCTCCCAGCTGCTGCTTTTCGAGTGGCCAACTCTTCTTTGATGCCTCCCTTTCGGTGTATAATAGAAGGCTAAAAGCGCATGACTTTTATATCTTCTTCTTCTTCGTTCGCCCTGAAAAGGACGGTGGTTGCGTTGTGTCTGTTTACAACATAGCTGTGATATCTGCACCTTTCGGTCGACACATCCGACTTCTGCACGGCATTTTTTAGGACCGGGTTTGCCTTCCCATTGCGATCCGTGCTCTCCGGTTTCCATAACAACGATTGAAGTTATCTACAGAGCGATTTCTTCATTGGTCCTTATCTCCTCCTGTTTGGTCGTTTCTGCAGTTATTGCCCTTTCATGTTCCTTTTGTCCCAATTGAATTTCCCGTTTTTAAGGCTAGCTTAAAAGCTTTGTAGAGCCTTTATAGTCATTGTATAATGCAGTGTTTCTCAGCCTTTTTGGTTATGGTACTACCCCCCCCCCCTCCTCCCAGAAGGTCAGCCAGGTCCTTAGATCCCCCTAAGACTAAGGCATAAAATGCTACGACCCAGGTGTTTTTCTCTATTTTGCATGCATGTTGTAGTGTGTATGGTCATCATACTTCAGCTCCCCAGCTTAAGGTCATTCCATGTCCTCTTCATCCCCGTTTGTCTGTCTCCATTTCTCTTCTCCATTTCTCTTCTCCGTGTGTTCTTTGATCTCCCTCTACCTCTCTTACCCTGGGGGATTCCGGAACAAGGGCGACCTTATAAATGCTATCATTAGGTTTCCTCAGTATGGGTCCTATCCATGTATTGAAGGGAACTGGTAATTGAACATCATGTATTTAAGGGAACTGGTAATTGAACATCATGTATTTAAGGGAACTGTTAATTGAACATCATTTATTGAAGGTAATTGAACATCGCGTATTGAATGGAACTGGTCGTTAAAGATCACGTATTGAAGGGAGCTGGTAATTGAACATCGTGTATTGAAGGGAACTGGTCGTTAAAGATCACGTATTGAAGGGAGCTGGTAATTGAACACGCGCAAGAGGAAGACAGCGCTGTAAGTGGGAAGATAACATAAAGAGATGGACAGAAAAGAGTGCATCAAGACAAGAGACAGAAGATGTTGGAGATCCATTTCAGCCAACTTTCGATGTGAAGATGGCACCTGGTAATTATGACGGAAACTGCTCATTGAAGATGATGGACTGAAGAACAACTGGATAGTAACATAAATTGTAGACATTATAATGTTGCAGGTTTCTTGGCAGTGTAGCAGTCAACACGTCTACTTTCCGAGGCCAGAGGCAAGGGTTCAGTTCTGTAAGGAACAGATCTAACAGACCTGGCCAGTCGACAGTTTCATACGGCTAAAGTGCAATGTAGTATATTCCCACACAACATTTGACATCGCGGAAGTTGTGTGCAGTGGTTATAAATATGGAAATAGCACAGTTTCTTGATCAATAATGACTGCGGTACCGCTGCTCTGAGACGAAGGCAACCCTCTCATCATCATCATCATCATCATCATCTTCCTTTGCGCTCCATATGGAGCATAGACTACTGCAGCTGGTATCTTTGCAGGAAGCCTGCACCAGGCTGTCAGATTCTTCTCCAGCGGTAGTTTCTATGGCAATTTGTTTTACATGATGATGTTGCACCCCAATACATTACCTCTTATTAGTCACCCTGTACGACATGCATGAGGCACTTCTTTGAATTACAGCCTATCCCGCGGAGCCTCTCCCCCAAAATATAGAGTATCTAAGTTTATGCATCTCGGGGAAAAAAGAGCAATCCACTAAATTGTTACTGCCTTGTCTGACCTTCAGGTCAGCACGTCTCTATGTCGTTTGCTCCCTGCCAACTATTTCGTTGCTCCATGCTGATAACAGAGACAAGAAGAATAGGAAGCAGCAAAAGAAGAAGAAGAGGAAGATGACAAAGAAATAAGAAAGGGAAATAGATGAGCAGGTTTATAAAGAAATCCAGCGATAACTTCAGATCAGTGGGAACGGGAAAAATATAAATTATCTTACGAAACAACTGATGTATTACAGTATCACGGGGGCACCGTCAGATGAAAGAACGAGTTTTATCTGCACAACCTTTATGGTTATCGTTGCTAGTGCTGTTATCTTTGCTGTTACTTTGTTGTGGAAAATGGCAAACGCCTTCATTAAGCCCTCGGCAATTCCCGTGAAAAATACAGTTTTGCTGCAGTTGTGAGGACGAATCAATCTAGAAATCTTCATTTAACTTTTTCAACCAACACTTTAGTTTTCATAAATGTTGGCGAATAAGGAAAACAAGTTAATAATAAGGACAGCAAGAGAAGGAAAGCTGCGTTCACCGGGGGTTCAAATTCTTTTTGTTTTGTTTTGTTTAAACCTTTTTTCCGTTTTAAAATATTTCGTGCGCTTACTCATTACCGGTTAAAGAAACTGAAGTAGATAAAGTACAATATTAAAAAAATCAAGTGAAATAAAATGAAAAAGGGTCCTTGAATTTTTTTTTTTTTTTTTAAGAATTACACTGGTAGTTAGTGAGTAAATACATACATAAAGCATTGAATGTTCTCTGCGTTTGTGTTTTTGTTTTTTTTTGTTGTGGATAGGGGGTGAAGAGGGGCTAGTTGTTTTTTTTTTTTGGGGGGGGGGGGGGGGGGGGGCTTTTTTCCGCCTTGCGTGATGTAGTCCCGCAACTCCCCTGACGTAGATCCGCTCCTTCCCTGGTGCAGTTCCGCCCTCCATTAACGAAATTCCGCGCTTTTCCAATAGAGCTTACACGTTACACGCACAGTTTGGGAACCCCTAGCTGACAGAATACTTAGAGCAGCAATGATTCAGCTAGCTCAGCCATCTGGTTAGAATACGTTCTGACAAATGAGCCACATAAGCTAGAAAGCTAGAGTCATCATTAGTATCACTTTCTTTTGCGCTCCTTATGAAGCAAGGAGGCACCACTCTAGCTGGTTCTTTTGCAGATAGCTTGCACCGATCATTCACATGCTCCAGCAGCAGTGGTAGGAAAGTAAAGGATCCCGTTACACGCCCATTGAGGCATATTGGGAATATGGTGTTAGGCCCAGATTTTCTTGACCATCGGCACACTAGGGGTGATGTGGTCAGCATCACGCCGGCCGCCTTAACCTTCCCACAGTTGCTCTGGTACCCAATTTATGAGGCTGGGTTGTCCCCGGAGCCGTTTGCGGTCTAAAAATTCCCGCCTCAACTGGGGATTGAACCATGGACCACCGAGCTAGGAAGCCAGTGCTCTAACCACGGCGCTATCGCGCAGCAGCAGGGGTTTATGTGGTAATTTGTTTTACATCATGAGGTTACCCGCCCCCCCCCCCACCACCACCCCCCACACTAAGACAAAATGACCAATGAGCCCATAGATATCCCTCGGCGGAGTTATTCCAACATAACACGTAATAAATCGGAATCACTCAGTCAGCAGATTTACATAAAGCATCTGCCTGTGACACTTAACTGCAGCATTAAGGACAAAAAAGAGAGGGAGAAATGAGAGACCAGTGTTCATTAAGTAAGATTACAAATATTCAGGGAACAAAATATCGCGTGCTTTTGGAAACACCTTATATGGAGCGAAACAAGAACTTGCGAACACATGCAGATGTCAATACATGACACCGGGCAGAAGGGTGACAGCCAAAACATAGCTGGATCTATAATAACAACAACTCATCTCATAATCGGAACCTCTTCTACCCCGTGAAACGAGGTGTAGAGGGGACCCAAGTGCACAAGGCCCATGGGCAGGACATGTAATCGAAGTGACTTGGCAAACAGGTGATTAGCCCATTGTGCCCGAACTTGCCCTCATGTGTACTCATATTCGCTATAAAACCTCCGAACCACCGAGACGTCATTCCAGCCAAAATGGACAGAGCCTCACATACCCGAAGGTTTCGAGGGATGTCCTTCCTCATCTGCACAAAGGCATTTATAGAGGAACTCTCAGGACCCATAGGTCTGAGGAAAGGAGCAAATCTGAAACGGGCACAGCAGTCTTTGGTACTGGGAGGTCTCCACTCAGAGTGGTTTACCACACACAGTCAGTAAAGACAAAGGTCGCCTGCGGCTATAACAACAACAACAGTAATATACTTTTGGAACAGTAACTTGTTTCACAAATAATGGTTTCGAAGATGAAAAGAGATTATACCATCGATAAAATTTGAAGAAAAAAAAAACAACAGAAGCATGATACATCTGGACAAAAATATAGAAGCAGTCTTGAGGAAGTGAGTGTCACAGAAGGAGAGAGACGTCTATCCCATGATTCCCATGAAAGATGAATCGTTATAAGTTCGAGTTTTGTTTGACTACTTTGTCCTATTGCCAGTCAAGCTGGGAGCTAATATTATTTTTTTCACAATGTCGTCGAGCACGACCAAAGTCCCAAATGAAGTTTTGGCTCAGATTTTTTGAAATTACACGTGAAGAAATAGGCAAGGGTCGATGGAAACGTGAAGGGATCTGAAGTCCCCGCTATGCGTGGCTTGATCACATTACTCCGATGTCACAGACACAGTAGGAGGTAAAGGCCAAATCGGCAGCTTATATATGTTTTGACACTCGGTATTGACAAGCTCAGGGAACACGTATGGCCTTGTAGAACGACGCTTGTCTTGTCTGAAGCGGAAAATTTGAAAAATCGTTGTGAGTTCTTATTGTAAGCGTTGAGCTATTGCAAGGACCCTGAATTGCTGAGACAGAAGAGGCCAGTCGATATTTTTCTACAGCTGCGGATAATTCATTGGTCACTTGTGCACTTCATGACTGTCAAACATAAGTTTAAATTTGTAAATAAAGCCAAAAACCTTAAGTAAATATGCTACATTACGTTAAAAAATTATCGATAAGTTGAACGTTTTGTAAAATTAAATGGATGAGATTCACCTAAAAGTGTCCCAGTTCTTTCTTTCTTTTCTTTCTTTCTTAGTCCTACCTTTTCCTTTTTCTGTCTGTCTTTCTTTTGTTTAAACAACTGTTAATAACAGCACATATTCTGTTCTGTTTCTTTGTAATAACCATTTGTTGTAACGCTCGGTGGTGGAGACAACAATCTCCAGGTCACGACGCCCCATTTCCGCATATTAATCGGATTAAAGAAGCTTGACTCTACTTGTGTTCTAAGGTTATTGATACTAGTTACATATTTCTAGCGTTGCCGTTTTCTTCTTCTTTCACCTCTCAACTCTCCAAGAAGCTTAGACCTTCAACAAACTTATGCCAAGTCTTCCTGTCCCGTGCCATCAGCTCAAGGTCTGTCCATATCTTCTTCAACCCGTTCATGACTGTCTCCAGTTCTCTTTCCTATGTGTTCTGTGGTCGTCCGATACCTCTCTTGCCCTGGTGAGTCCGGAACAAGAACTGTATGGTAGTGCTATCACCATGTTATCTCAACGTTTGTCTTATCCATCTCCATCGTCTTCTTCTCATCTCTTGTTCCTAAGGCGCTTGGCAGGTTCTTGTCATCAGTTCCACATTAGCGATCTTGTCATCAGTTCCACATTAGTGATCTTGTCATCAGTTCCACATTAGTGATCTTGTCATCAGTTCCACATAGTGATCTTGTCATCAGTTCCACATTAGTAATCTTGTCATCAGTTCCACATTAGTGATCTTGTCATCAGTTCCACATTAGTAATCTTGTCATCAGTTCCACATTAGTGATCTTGTCATCAGTTCCACATTAGTGATCTTGTCATCAGTTCCACATTAGTGATCTTGTCGTAGCCCTTCAATCCTGTTCTACGCAAACATCCATTTGCGAAAGTCTAGCTTTTGACAGTGTAGACACAGAATCGCTTTGGAAATTGGTCAGCGTTGCCATATTTATTATTAATGGGTTACAAACGTCTAAGGTTGTCTGGTGAAAAGTCACACCCTATTTTTATATAATTTTTCTTCACTAACCCTATCCAATTAAGAGAGCCGCGGTGAGGTTAGTGCACTGGCTTCCTAGCTCCGTGGTCCATGGTTCCGATCCGCAGTCGAGGTGGGATTTTTTTAGACCGCAAACGGCTCCGGGGTCGACCCAGCCTCATGAATTGGGTATCAGAGCAACTCTGGGAAGGTTTATAGGCGGCTGACGTGATGCTGACCACATCACCCCCTAGTGTGCCGATGTTCAACAAAATATGAGCCTAACACCATATTCCCATATAATGTGTCTCAATGGGCGTGTAACGGGATCCTTTAATTCTTCTTCCTTTACCTGTCCAAATAATTTATCTGAAACAAACGTCCAAATAAAGAGAATTAACAATTACATCATTACAACAATAAAAATGACTTGTCGTATTAACAGTACAGCTGTACGTGAGATCCCGCCTGTTCATCAGCACATGACCTCATAGAGGACATCAATTTTTGCTTTGTCTTGTAACGTCAATTAATTGATCTTTTTAAAATCTTATTTTGTTTCTGGAAATAAAAAGTAAAACTTATTCATCAAATGACCTTATCATTCACCATGTGTATTTACTGTACTTAAAGTGTAGTGGAATCGACTGTGGTGCGAGTATAGAGCAAAGGTTGATTAATGTGGAAAATGTGTGCGGTTAAAAAGGAAGCAACTACCGTATAGATAAATCTTAATATATTCTTTCTTTGACTTTCCTTCTTCCTCTTCTAACGTCTTCGGGAATATATGGAAATTTTGTTTTCGGTTTGTTAATTTTGTTAGTGCATTTGGTAACAACGATGAAAGTGGATCCATTAACTTCCGCAACCCCCCCCCCCCCCCCCCCCCCCAATACTTCCTCAACACCCCAACACCCCCCCCCCCCCTTTTTCCCACACACACACTTTCTTAAGGGTGGGAGAAGGGTATTATTTTTCTTATCTTGCGGTCACAGTTTATTTCTTCCTTACATGGCGTTTATTGTGAACGAAACCTTTTGTGGCTGGCTATTTCAAGAATGCTTTTCTGCGTCATTTTCTTTATCCAAATTATATTGCAGTCCGGATAAGCGGAAGCCGCTTATGTCATCTAAAGTACTTCGACTTATCCAAAATTATGCTTATCAGGAGTATCTGCAACTTTGCTTCGACTGAACCGAAATTCGGCTTAAGCGAGTTCCGCTTATCCGGACTGCGCTGTATATTAAACGTTATCCTATTGACAATGACAATTCATAGGCAGTTATTTTCTTTCCACTTTACTACGTGACTGTCAAGTTGTCACTTGCGTAAACAAAAGTCGTGGACAAAAGGTATCAGAGGATTTTTTAAATTGCTGTTTTAACCTCTCATTAGTCAAGTTGTATTGATGGTTTTGTCCGTTGTTTTCTTGCTGCATGTTGAAATACAAAGATTAATTTGATCTGGATGTTTTGTTTGAATAAACCTGCATCACGGACGTCAGCATTAATGTAATAATTTCTCCTGTTTGCTGATTAATGAGCTTTGAGTCCCCTCTGTATATGGTCCCCTTCCGAGAAACCTGCACCAAAGGAATAATGTGCTCTGGCAGCGGTAGTTTCTGCAGCATTTTGTTATACATGATAAGGTTACCATTATAAGGGGGTCGGAGTGGCTCAGAGGTATGGCGTCCGCCTCGTATTCAAGAAGTACCGGGTTCGAATCCCAGTTGAGGGATTGTAATTTATTGAAATATTTTTTTCAGAAGCAGTGGTCCTAATTACGTCATACTCCCCCCTGTTCTCATGGGTAGTGAGATCGGATGCCTAGCCTTCTCGGATAAGGACGAAAAAATAGGAGGTCCCGTGTGCAAGTTGCGCACGTTAAAAATCCCACGGCAGTTGGAAATCGTGAGTAGGCTTATCAGGCCGAAGCCTTGGCAAAATTTAAAAATTAGGAAACCTACGCACCACAAAAATATTTATAGAATGTGTGATTCCTTACATTATATTGTGGTAAAGTGGGATGTTATAAATATTTATAGGGGACTTAGTGTACTGACTGAGATCAGCTGTGAAGGTATCTATATCTAATAAGAGTAGTGTATTATAGATAACCTTACTTGCTGCCACATATATATATATATATATATCTCAGTCAGAATTATTCTGGAATAATGTGATGACTACGTTATATGTCTAGGGTATGTGTATGATGAAGTGTAAGTCATAACAACAACAGACAGATAAACAATTTAATTTATTCCACCACACTTGACAACACTGTGACACTCACATACATATAACACTCTAAGAGGATATCTTAAAGGAGTCACTGATAACTTTTCAAATAACAATATGTATTCAGTGCCGTCATGAATGTATATGTGTCCTGATTCAAATACAAATGGAACCAGGAATCACAATCAATTTTAATTACAAGTTATATGTACAGAATTTATTAATATGATTATTATAGTGACATATATTATTAATGGTATCCTATGTGTGTCAGTTGTGTAGTGGTAACATGAGGTAATACTGGTTTTGTTTTGTTCAAGCTCTGTTGGTATTTGTCATCATGACTTCAATAGTTTGTTTCTATGGGAACTAGTATTGGAGATGTTCTCAGTTCCTGGTATTAAAACAATTTAATTCCCCTCTTAATTTTAGTTTATATTGTCATTGTAAGATGGGGTACATAATGTTGAGCTCAGCTGGCCACATCAGCTTATCTTGCGTGATGGCGGCAGGAAAAGACTCCTCTGCTCGATTTCTCCCCTGTGCTCTGGAGACACCTCACTGATAGCTAAATGGACCAAGGAGTATGCTGTCCGACTCTGGATTCAGCAAAGCTCTGACCAGGTGCTGCTCAATAACTTTAAGACCACGGTCCCTGAAACAAGAAGGTTGTACCTTCTACGTCAGAACTAATTTACACTCTAGTTCTACACTGAGCACAATACCTCACAAACATTGAGTTCAGAGCGTTAGGCCAACTGTCAGCTTCATCTGAAATACTTTATACCAGTATTTCCCTCCCTAATGGTTACTACGCCTCTGCAATTCCAGCATTATTTCTCTCTAGTTAATAATCTAGGTGTCAGTGTACTGTTTGGCCATTCCATGCAGTTGTACTTTCCTCCGACACCCTCTGTTCAGGCTGGAGCCTATAGGCTTTACATCATGTTCGCTACTGAACCACACATATATACAGACATAAATTATCAATTTACATTCAATTTTCATTAAAAGATATTGAATATTTCAAGCTTACCACAATTCATGGAAATAATAATAAACAGTTTCGTTGACTGGCAATGAATATAGCACAACTCCGATCTGCCGATGTCCCAGGCTTTATTTTATAAAAAATATACACTGGTGCTCAACGTACTGCTTCTTAGTAGGTTTATTACAAGATGTGGCGATGAACAGACGCTCTGAATTGTGTATATTCGCAGCTCTAACCAATGAAACCCTGTCCACACATCTTTTCAAAAAAATACTCCTACTCCCGTTTCCCCTGACAACGAAAGATAGTATTTATAGTCCGACCAATCGTGTTTAGTCTTTCATTTGTTGCGCTCCAATCACATAGGAGTTAACATGGTAGGCTATTTCCGTACGTAATGTTTTTTTAAAACACGTTATAAAAAAAATTTTATGAGCAGAAATGATTTCATGCTGTCAGGCACCCCCACTATTTTATTTTGGCCATAACTTGGTAATTCCTAGACTATTTGCGTAACGTTTTACATATTCTTTGTCAGCAAACCCTAAGGAACCCAATATATATATATTTAATAGAGCTAATATGCTGCGTTCAAAATATGCAATTTCTTCTACCTCCTGTTTCGAAGATGTGCTGTCTGGGTACTGTAATGTTTTCAAACGTAAACCCATCTATTGTCATCTTTCCTAATAAGCGTTTTTCAGGATTTTAAAACCTAACTCTGGGAAGGGTAGTGAATTTTATCACTGTCGATTTGAAATAAAGTTAGTGCATGTGGCCTTACACGCGTGATGGCAGCAATTGTGTATCGCGCGACGCGTGTTTAGTGTTGCACGTGTTCGGCTTTCTGCCTCTCCCTTCTCTCTATCCTTTAGTCCATCTGTCTTTAGTTACGCCGTGTATAAAATGGAATGAATGAAATATTAAAATTAGGTCATTGATCAGCTTGCGTATCTCAATGTTTTTCCAAGAAATACAGCACACGTTTCATTGAAGAAAGCGGGTAATAATACAGTAGGCTTTTACTATCAACGTGAAAGCGTTACAATTTGCCGACGAAGTAGAAAACAAGGGGGATTTCGAGTACAGTCATTGTGACAGCACTGTTCTTTACCATTCTTCTTTCCTTTTATTAAATTTATTTGTTAGGCTTTGCATTTACGTTTTAATTTATATATGGGGATTAGAATAATTCACGACATCTCCCCTCTTAAAACAGACATTATATGTCAGTCCTTTATTCTATATACACATAGAGAAATTTATTATTATTTCTGGGGTTTACGGTGATTCTCATCACACGGATGGCGGCTTAAAAAATCCGCTCCCAAATTTGTTTTTTCCAGATATATACTCAATGCTAAAATTATAGGGAGCCAAAAGCAAGGACCATCGGAGTAACCTAGAGTTCTCATGCCTAGCCTGGGCTAGAAACGATAAAGGTTTGTGGTCCGTTTGCAACTTAAATGCCTTCCCATACAGATAAATATTGAATTTCTTTATTGCCCATATTACTGCAAGACATTCTTTTTCGCTAGTTGAGTAGTTGATTTCAGCTTTATTCAACTTTCTGCTAGCATATGCCACTGGGCTTAATTCCCCATCCAAAGCATCTGATTTCTGTAGTAGAGTTGCACCTAACCCAATATTACTGGCATCCGTCCTTACTATGAATTCTTGACTTAAGTCAGGTAATTTCAAAATAGGTTTACTTGTGAGCTTTTCCTTCAATTCTTGGTAAGCCATTTCACAATGTGGTGTCCATGTAATGCGATCTGGATGTCCTTTACGTGTCAAATCAGTTAACGGTGCACATATGGAATTAAAGTTTTTGATATACTTCTGGTAGAAACCACATAATGAGACAAAGGATCTCACGTCCTTCTTGGTTTGTGGTCTCGGGGCTTTCTTTAGTTTCTCTAAATTCTTTGGGTCAGGGGTCATTTTTTTTTTTTTTTTTTTTTTTTTTTCGTTCGCCCGCTAATACTCGAGGCGAAATCTCAGGTTATTATTTTTATGTCTAACCTGACATTGATTTTACGTGAGTATCCCTTTATTTATTGTACAGAGACAAATGTCCCTCGCCATTCAGGCAAATACTCGCCGATTTCGGAGGTACCCATTGCAGCTGGGTCGGCTCAGGAGCCGCCAGTCCCTGGTCGACGACACTCCTTCAAATGTCCTCGCCAGGTCTCGAGTTAATCCAGTCCAAATCCCGGTCGACGAAAAATCCTCAAATGCCGTCGCCCGGGTTTGATCCTGTATCACCCGGTCGCCAGAGCGGTGTTGTAACCACTACGCTAGCGCGGCTCCCGTCAGGGGTCATGTTTCCCTGATAAACTGTGTGTCCCAAAAATTCCAATTCTTTACATCCAACGCAACATTTGGTTGGTCGGGCTGTTAAATTTGCTTCCCTAAGTCGATCAAACAGCATCTTCAGAGAGTCAATGTGTTCCTCAAATGTTTCTGTTGCTATAAGGATATCATCCATGAAATTTGTTATACATGGATTATTCAGAGGGTCCAATAACTTTCTCATCATTCTAGAGAAGACACTAGGCGCATTCTTCAATCCAAATGGCAATCTATTAAACTCATAGTGTCCTTCTGAGGTACTAAAAGCTAGGTATGGTCTAACCTCAGGCTTTACTGGAATCTGATAGTATCCTTTACTCAGATCCACTTTTGAGAAATATTTAGCTTTATTTAGTCTGGCAAACAGCTGATTTGTATCCGGCAATGGATCCACCTGTCCTTCTGTAATAGCATTCAATCTCCTGTAATCTATACAGAGTCTATGTTCTCCAGAGGGCTTCCTTAAGAGTACAACACCGGAACTATATGAGGATTCACTGTGTGAAATAATTCCTTCTTTCAACAACAGATAGTCTATCTCTTCCTTCAAAGCTTTCTCCTTAGCAAACGGAATCGAATATGGTTTCATACAGACAGGTGTGGGGTCTATCAGTTTCATATCATATTCCAATAGGTTTGTATGCCCTGGTCGGTCTGTTAACACCTCTGCATGATTATTTAGAACCTGTTGCACTCTCTCTTTCTGAGTTTTCGTTAAATGTGTACTGATTTTCACCTGTGCTGCTGTCTCACAGGGGTGTAATGGATATTCAAATGATGAAAGTGGTTCCTTTTTCATCTCCATGGCGATGGACAAGGTCAACAAGTGTGTCTCTTCCTGATGTTCTCTTTCCAAATATTTCTTCAGGAGATTCACATGATAGATTTTTTCTTTCCCCTTCTTATCTATCTTATAATTTGTTCTAGACACCTTCTCTAAAACTGTATATGGACCTTGCCATCCAATCTGTAACTTATTCTGACTCCCGGGGAGAAGAAGCAGTACCTTCTCTCCCACAGCCAAATCTCTGTCTTTCGCCTTCCTGTTATAATAGGCAGCATGTTTCTTCCTGGCTTGTTTCAAATTTTCATTGGCAAGTTTCCAGCCAGTTTTTAAACGAGTGGTCAGCTCATTCACATATTGATATGAAGATGTAATGTTTTCCTCTGCCTTTTCATCAGTCCACGTTCTTAACAAAGCTTCGAGTGGACCTTTTATTGGCCTTCCAAACAATAATGTTGCCGGGGCCATACCGGTTGAACTATGGGGTACCTCCCGATAAGCAAAGAGGGCGGCGTGCAGGTACTGGTCCCATGTATCTGGTTTTTCGTGTGCCAACTTTCTCAGGATCGACATCAATGTGCCGTTAAATCTTTCCACTTGAACTGAGAGCCATTATCAGTCAAGATTTGATTGGGAAAGCCTAACCTTGTGAAAATTGTGAGCAATGCCTCTGCCACATGTTTAGAATCAATCGATGACAGGGCTACTGCCTCTCCCCACATAGAACAAGTGTCCACCAGAGTCAGAATGTAGCTGTTCCTTCTCTTGGTTCGGGTGAGAGGTCCCACAAGATCCACGGCAACTCTCTCAAAGGGTGTTCCCACTATGGGCATTTCCCCCAGAGTTGCTGGTGCAGTCCAATGTTTAGGTGCTACTCGTTGGCACTCTGGACAGGATTTTACATATCGTTTGATATCTTCAGTTATTCCTGGCCAGAAATAATGACAAGCTATTCGCTGTCCTGTTGCGCTGATTCCCATATGACCACTGAAGGGAATCGCATGCCCTAGTTCCAACACTTTAGTCCTATATGAAGTGGGAAGGACCAGCTGTCCGTGACCATTGGATTCAGATCCAGCCTTCCTATATATCAGTTTGTTCTTCATATAAAACTCTCCCTTGCCTGGAGGTGTATGAGATTTGGGCAACTTCTTGAAACATGGCTTGAGTGTTTTGTCCTCAGCCTGTGCCTTCCTCATCTCATCTGGGTGAGTATTTATGGGATTATCCTCCTCCTTTTTAGACTGTGATCTGGTCTGCACTGTTGCCAATATCACAGGTCTCTTGGGATTCCCCAAGAAGACATATCTACACCCCAATATCAGAGGGTAGATTGGCTCATTTATCACTGCTGCTTTTATGATTCCTTCCACATATCGCGTTTTCACTTTTATTCGGGCGACGGGAAGTGTCATGGTAGCTACATCCTTGGTTGCAGTTTGAATCTCCACTGTTTCTGTGGTGTATTGATCGGCCTGCACCAGGTGAGAACTCACAACGGAATCGTAATCTAAACCGGTATCATATAAACACCTTATAGTGACACCATTACAGATGACATCTTCACACACTGGGGGGGTGGTATGGTTCCTGTAGTTCTTCAGGTTTGACCTTCTTTTCCTTTTTCCCCGATGTCATAGCAGCACAATGAGGAGGTTTCCTTCTACAATGGTCAGTGTCATGATTGTTCATCTTACAATTTTTACACCACCTTTTTCCTTGGTTGAAAGATTTTCTTTCATCATATTTCCTTTCATCGAATTGTGGGGTTTTATTTTTATTTTCATACCGTGGCCTATCAAACTGGTGCTTACCTTTGTTTTGATCCCTAGGATCAAATTTATTAAAGTTCTGTGGTGCCCTAAAGTTATCCACTTGTTTCTTTTTATTACCTGTTACCTCTGCTTGAGCTGCTTGATACCTTTCAGCAACATTTAGCAATTCACCCAGCCTCTCTGCACCTTGTTCCATGAGAAACTTTCTCAGGTCTGGAGCCATGGACTCTCTTAATTGCTCTATAAGGACCATTTCCTTAAGATCTTGGGTTTTCCCCAGAGAAGTCCATTTCTCCAAGTATGTCGCTATTCGTGCAGAGAACTGGTGATAGGTTTCACCTGACAGTAGTTTAGCATTCCTAAATTTTTTCCTATAAAATTCTGCATTCTTTTCATATCTTAACAAAAGAGCCTGCTTTAGCATGTCATAATTTTCCTGATCACTTCTGCTCATTTTTGCAAAAACTTCATAAGCTGCCCCACGAAGTCCTTGAGATAACTTTAAGCTCCACCTTTCTCTCTCTAACCCATATGTGGTAGCTAATAGTTCATACCTATTTAGATAGCTCTCTATATCATCGTCTTTCTCAACAAAATGATCTAAATGAAAATTCATAGCTGAGGTTGAGGCTCCTTGGCTAGCAGTAGCATCAGAGGCAAAGGGACTGGCACTATTTTCAGGAGCATGGCCTTGAAACTCAAACTCCCTTAGTCGTAACTCATGTTCCCTTTGTAATCTCTTCTCCTCCTTTTCTGCTTCCCTCTCTGCAGCTAATCTCTTGTCTTCCCTTTCTGCAGCTAATTTTCTTTCTTCTGCTTCCAATGCTTTAGCCTCTTTGTCAGGCTCAATCTGCAACCTCTTAGCCTCAGCCTCAATCTGCAACCTCTTAGCCTCAGCCTCAATCTGCAACCTCTTAGCCTCAGCCTCAATCTGCAACCTCTTAATCTCTTTTTCAGCTTCTATTCTCTTATCTTCGGCCAATCTTTCAGATTCTAATTTTCTTTCGGCCTCTTTTTCTAATCTTCTTTCTTCCCGTTCAATATATTTGTCACATTCAGCAGTGACATAAGAAATCATAATTTGCCCGTCCATTCCTAACTCTTTCGCAGTCTGTACAGCAGCAGATCGAAATTTTGCCAGGTCGGCCATTGTCTAACAGATAAATGTCTAAAATAATCAACTAAACAATTGTATCTATGACTAATTAACTTAGGACAACACAGGCACTGTGAGCTCAACCTTATTTATTTTCACCCAAGGATACCCTTTAATTCTTATTATTCCCTGAAGTGAGTTACCCCCAATATTTGTAATAGGGAAAGATTCAAAATCCCGAGGGCGAGACCCCAATATATGTGGTAAAGTGGGATGTTATAAATATTTATAGGGGACTTAGTGTACTGACTGAGATCAGCTGTGAAGGTATCTATATCTAATAAGAGTAGTGTATTATAGATAACCTTACTTGCTGCCACATATATATATATATCTCAGTCAGAATTATTCTGGAATAATGTGATGACTACGTTATATGTCTAGGGTATGTGTATGATGAAGTGTAAGTCATAACAACAACAGACAGATAAACAATTTAATTTATTCCACCACACTTGACAACACTGTGACACTCACATACATATAACACTCTAAGAGGATATCTTAAAGGAGTCACTGATAACTTTTCAAATAACAATATGTATTCAGTGCCGTCATGAATGTATATGTGTCCTGATTCAAATACAAATGGAACCAGGAATCACAATCAATTTTAATTACAAGTTATATGTACAGAATTTATTAATATGATTATTATAGTGACATATATTATTAATGGTATCCTATGTGTGTCAGTTGTGTAGTGGTAACATGAGGTAATACTGGTTTTGTTTTGTTCAAGCTCTGTTGGTATTTGTCATCATGACTTCAATAGTTTGTTTCTATGGGAACTAGTATTGGAGATGTTCTCAGTTCCTGGTATTAAAACAATTTAATTCCCCTCTTAATTGTATTTTACACTGTCATTTTAAGATGGGGTACATAATGTTGAGCTCAGCTGGCCACATCAGCTTATCTTGCGTGATGGCGGCAGGAAAAGACTCCTCTGCTCGATTTCTTCCCTAGGCTCTGGAGACACCTCACTGATAGCTAAATGGACCAAGGAGTATGCTGTCCGACTCTGGATTCAGCAAAGCTCTGACCAGGTGCTGCTCAATAACTTTAAGACCACGGTCCCTGAAACAAGAAGGGTGTACCTTCTACGTCAGAACTAATTTACACTCTAGTTCTACACTGAGCACAATACCTCACAAACATTGAGTTCAGAGCGTTAGGCCAACTGTCAGCTTCATCTGAAATACTTTATACCAGTATTTCCCTCCCTAATGGTTACTACGCCTCTGCAATTCCAGCATTATTTCTCTCTAGTTAATAATCTAGGTGTCAGTGTACTGTTTGGCCATTCCATGCAGTTGTACTTTCCTCCGACACCCTCTGTTCAGGCTGGAGCCTATAGGCTTTACATCATGTTCGCTACTGAACCACACATATATACAGACATAAATTATCAATTTACATTCAATTTTCATTAAAAGATATTGAATATTTCAAGCTTACCACAATTCATGGAAATAATAATAAACAGTTTCGTTGACTGGCAATGAATATAGCACAACTCCGATCTGCCGATGTCCCAGGCTTTATTTTATAAAAAATATACACTGGTGCTCAACGTACTGCTTCTTAGTAGGTTTATTACAAGATGTGGCGATGAACAGACGCTCTGAATTGTGTATATTCGCAGCTCTAACCAATGAAACCCTGTCCACACATCTTTTCAAAAAAAAATACTCCTACTCCCGTTTCCCCTGACAACGAAAGATAGTATTTATAGTCCGACCAATCGTGTTTAGTCTTTCATTTGTTGCGCTCCAATCACATAGGAGTTAACATGGTAGGCTATTTCCGTACGTAATGTTTTTTCAAACACGTTATAAAAAAATTTTATGAACAGAAATGATTTCATGCTGTCAGGCACCCCCACATTTTATTTTGGCCATAACTTGGTAATTCCTAGACTATTTGCGTAACGTTTTACATATTCTTTGTCAGCAAACCCTAAGGAACCCAAATATATATATTTAATAGAGCTAATATGCTGCGTTCAAAATATGCAATTTCTTCTACCTCCTGTTTCGAAGATGTGCTGTCTGGGTACTGTAATGTTTTCAAACGTAAACCCATCTATTGTCATCTTTCCTAATAAGCGTTTTTCAGGATTTTAAAACCTAACTCTGGGAAGGGTAGTGAATTTTATCACTGTCGATTTGAAATAAAGTTAGTGCATGTGGCCTTACACGCGTGATGGCAGCAATTGTGTATCGCGCGACGCGTGTTTAGTGTTGCACGTGTTCGGCTTTCTGCCTCTCCCTTCTCTCTATCCTTTAGTCCATCTGTCTTTAGTTACGCCGTGTATAAAATGGAATGAATGAAATATTAAAATTAGGTCATTGATCAGCTTGCGTATCTCAATGTTTTTCCAAGAAATACAGCACACGTTTCATTGAAGAAAGCGGGTAATAATACAGTAGGCTTTTACTATCAACGTGAAAGCGTTACAATTTGCCGACGAAGTAGAAAACAAGGGGGATTTCGAGTACAGTCATTGTGACAGCACTGTTCTTTACCATTCTTCTTTCCTTTTATTAAATTTATTTGTTAGGCTTTGCATTTACGTTTTAATTTATATATGGGGATTAGAATAATTCACGACATATATACACACATAGGGATTCTCGCCGGTGCTGCGGAGTTCGTGCACTGAGCTGAAATTCTCCTTGTGTGATCTAAGGGAGGAGATCGGATCACTGATGGCGTTGTCCGTGTGCAATGAAGATAGTCCTTAAAAAACCAAACCAAGGTTGCCAGCCTCATGTAAATCTCAGGTTAGTCGCGTTATACTCTTCTTCTTTGTTCGTCCTGAAAAGGACGTTGGTTGCGTTGTGTCCGTTTACAGCGAAGCGGCGATATTTGCGCCTTTCGGCCAACACATCCGACTTCAGCACGGAATTTTTGGGACCGGGTTAGCCTTCCCTCTTCGATCCCTACTCACTCAGCCAGACTGCAGTGATGCAGCCTGTTTCCAGCTCTGGTTCGCTGACCCTGACGCAAGCAGTCTAGCTATGGGTCGCTAACTGCATTTCTCACTGTTGGCGCGTCTTAGGTCCCAGTCGCGTTATACGACATGATTGAACCATCAGTGGGCATATTCTTTCTTTGCTTCCTCTGATACCCCCGCGGGAGCTACACTATTTCATGGGCATATAACCTGATAATGGAGGACATTTTTAAATAGAGAACTGCACATGTAAAAGTGGATCGATGGGTTATAGATATCTTCAGGAATGGAAAAAAAAAATAAACAAGACAGTGACACGTCATTGTGCCGCAGTTCCATGTATCGGAACGGGAACTGATAACATGCCGTACCTGCGACACTTCAAGGCATTAACAGAAGAGGACAGACAGAGATTACCGTGTTTCTTCGTCTTACACGGATGATAATAGCAGCAACAACCGACTGGAAAGATACAGTCTTCCATAAATGGGTAAAAGATCAACATAAGGGTTACTTTCACAATTGTCTCCAACTGGCACACTCAACTGGTTGAGAGTTGCAACCAAGGTGGAGTGGGGCAATTATCTGCACATGACAACAGGATGCTTTCACCTGGGAGTCATGACCCAAGTGGGCCCGCCCACCTTAGAGTGTAAAGGAGATTAAGGGGCCGAAACACTTGATCGACAGGGGAACATCTTCTTCTTCTTCTTCTTCTTGCGATCGCATCTTTGATGTTGTAGTTCTGATGATCAGATTACCTCATGTTGTATAGTTTCATATCATAGTCCCATAGCAAATACTGCCGTAGGTGAGTGTGGTGTTAGAGACTACACCATACATCCAGCATCGAGAGGTGGGGTGACCAGCTCCCTTCCTCGCTGCCTTTTCCGTCCCTTACTTAAAGAGTCAGGTACCCATTTACAGCTGGGTAGACTAGAGCGTGCCGGTACAGTGATCCAAACCCGTCACCTTTGCCGCGAGAGATCAGCGCCCTAACCACTCTGTTAGTCGGACGCTCTATACATGGGTACATGCGCAGAATAGGATCGAATTGGTATGACAAGATCGCTAATGTGGAACTGGTGGAGAGTGTTAAACACTAGTGTAAGAAGTGGTGACAAGACGATGGTGTTAGATATAACATACATTAAGAAAACTAGTTGATAACAATTCAAGGCAGTGCCTTTTCTAGAATCCCCACGGGAAGGGAAATAGAGGGATTATAAAAAAAAGCCAAGGTTTTGAAGTCGGCCACAAAATTTTCCGACTCCGATTCCTGAAATTTTAGAAGTCCGATTTTCGACTCCGATTACACTTTTTTTTTACTAATCATGTGGCATAAAATTCGGAGGCGGAGTCTGGACACTTTTTTTTACCGACTTCACGACTCCGACTTAAGACTCCGGCTTCACAGCCTCTGAAAAAAAAAAAGAAAAAAAAAACTAATGAAGAACAGAACTAGGGGCAGATAAGAAAGGTATACAGAAGACATGGAAAGACTTAGAACGGATGGCACGAGACAGGAAGTCTTGGTGTGGTTTTGCTAAAGCCATGTGCATCATGGGAGCTGAACAATATTGATGATGATGATGACAGGCAACAGCAGATTAATACAAGCAAGTCGACAGGTATAGAAAACAAAGATTGGCCATCGTGCAGGTGTGAAAAACTTGAGGTGATGTTAAATAGCGTATTTATTTATTTAAACCGCAGGGCTACTGTTTATACTTTTCTACATTTTCTATAAAATTCTCGTCGAGCGTGACACACTAACATATCAATATTTTTACATAAGCAAGTAACTCGTCAAAACATGGCGGGAAAGAATTACCATGACGTTACTAATTTTTCCGTGGTCATTTTATTCCGTTGCATTCTGTTTCAACTTCAATGGACCTTTGTTGTCAAACTTATCACGACTTATGGTCAAGGCACTTCTTCGATAAAAACTGAAAGGCCTGCGTGTTGTTTTAGTGATTGTTCAATTAAATGTCACGGTGCAATGCGCGCTTTTTCCGTATTTTCCAGTAAAGCTGGTCGGATTTTGCCACTGTTCGTCACATGGCGCGTCACTTAGACATTTAATATACAGGGGATGTTTTTAGGAGCTAGACACGCATAATTTTGGTCTTTTCCGCGTATGACTGCTCGTCCTTAATGATGAATATTGGAGAGACAGATATATGCCCATGTGGGAAGGACAGATAGACAGTAGAACACTAACTCCAAAACTGTCGCCTCCACGAGAGGAACAGGGTGGCAGCATCTCCTCCAACCCCAGTTTAGGGAAAAAAGCGGTATGGTGACGAGAGAAGCCTGAGACGGACAGCCAGCTTTAAAAGAAAGAAATAAGTGGTTATTTGAGAGCGATTGACGGAGAAGAAGAAGTGGTTATTTGAGAGCGAATGACGGAGAAGAAGAAGTGGTTATTTGAGAGCGATTGACGGAGAAGAAGAAGTGGTTATTTGAGAGCGATTGACGGAGAAGAAGAAGTGGTTATTTGAGAGCGAATGACGGAGAAAAAGAAGTTTTTTCTTCTTTTATTTTTTCGTGCAAAGGTCATATCAAGGTCATGTAAGTAAGGGGGACAAATAAATACGTACACCAGCTGTACAGATCCGGCCGTTAGTCAACATTATGAGGTCATACAGACGATACAAGTACGCCGAATAAGGTACACTGTAGGAACGACCGAGGTTCGTGACTATGACCAATGGTTTCGTTGAAAAACGCCATGTATGGGCGGACAGTATAAAAAAGTGGATTGAAAGAACTAACTGAGGGACCTTGTATCTATGTTGAACGTCGCGTCCCTCGCCAAGGTTTGGTTTGGTTTGGTTTGGTTTGGTTTTAAGGACTATCTTCATTGCACACGGACTCCTATCACCTCCCTTAGATCACACAAGGAGGATCTCAGCACAGTGCACGAATTTCGTAGCACCGGCGAGAATTCCAATGTGTGTGTATATAGGAATCGTACATTCTGTAAATATTTTTGTGGTGGTTAGGTTTCTAATTTTTAAATTTTGCCAGGGCAAATTTCTTACAGCCTACTCTTTACGATTTCCAACTGCCGTGGGATTTTTAACGTGCACCTTCTATTTTTTCGCCCTTATCCGAGAAGGCTAGGCATCCGATCTTATTTCCCAGGAGACGGGGGGGGTGGGCGGGGGGGGGGGGGGGGGGGGGGGGGGGGGGGAGGGCGTGGGGGGGGGGGTATGACATCATTAGGCCCACTGGTTCTGAAAAAAAATTTCATAAATTACATTCCTTCAACTGGGAATCGAACTCGGTACCTCTAGAATTCGAGGCGGACGCCATACCTCTTAGTCTCGCCAAAGACTAAGAGAAAGGGTGATTTTGCTACGGCTACATTAAGCGTCTGAAGAAATCGACAATGCTAACGCTGCATTTAGCGTGTGAAGAAAACGACGATTGTAACGCTGCATTTAGCGTGTGAAGAAAACGACGATTTTAACGCTGCATTTAGCGTGTGAAGAAAACGACGATTCTAAGACTGAATTTAGAATCTGAAGAAAAGGACGATTCTGCTAAGCCTGCATTGTACTTCTGCAGAAAGCGACGATTCTGCTAAACCTGCATTGTACTTCTGCAGAAAGCGACGATTCAGCTAAGCCTCCTTTGTGCTTCTGCAGAAAGCGACGATTCTGCTAAGCCCGCATTGAACTTCTTGAACAAAGAATTCGAGACCAGACTGAAGCCAGAGGAAAGAAAAATAAAACATGGAAGGAAAACAAACAAAACACCATAGTTTGGATTCTATGTACAGTACTATCAACTGCCGTTCCCAGGATCCTTCAGTCTAATCTATTTTCCAGGTTTCACTCAACAGGTCGGCTTACTTTTAACCCCGTGAGGATACAATCTATTTGTCGTTGCTGAGCTTCCAATATAAATGAGCTATTTGTAGAGAATTAGTTCGTGCAGCGAACAATCGGAATTTCCCCATTGTAGAGTTGGGGGTTGCCTGTTACTCTTTCTGGTCCTTCGGCGGTTATTCCCCAGTAAAGGGGTAATTAAGAGACACGGGGTTTTGATAAGGAGATAATATGAGCGCAGGAGGTGAACGTTTAACACATGCATGTGTGCCTACACTTTCATGGATGCGTTAGGGGGCAGGGTTTAAAACAACCTAATGTGCTAGGTCATTATGGCTGTTCCTATTTAATCAAAATAAAATAAATTCATCCTCGAATATGAACCAGGGTTGTGGAGTCGGCCAAAAAAGTTTCCGACTTCGACTCATAAAACTTTAGAAGTCGGACTGCGACTACAGTTTTTGACTAGTTATATTGCATAAAATTCGGAGTTGGAGTTCGGACATTCTTTTACCGACTCCACGACTCCGGACTCCGACTCCACAGTCCTGAATATTATGAACAATGGAATGACTGTGAATTTGAAGGTATTGAAACAAGACAATGTAAAAAGTAAGAGGCCTGAATTATTACTGAAGCAAGTAAATTATTCGACCTTTGAAAATTATAAATAAGACATTTCATTCAACCATGAATTACCTTTAAGCTCCACAAGGAGCATAGACCTTCAGCTAATTCATGCCAAGTCTTTTTGTTGTGTACTTTCTAAACCAAGGTCCTGCCATGTCCATCCCTGTCATTTCTGTCTTCTGTTTTCTTCTCTAGTTGTTTTTTTCTCGGTTTCCTCTACCTCTCCTACACTAGGGGATTCGAGAACAAGGACTGCCTTCTAGTGTTGTCAGCAAGTTTCTTCACTGTGTATCCTAATGATCGCCAGCGTCTTCTTCGTATACCTTTTTCTCGACGGCACTTGTTTGGTTTTTGAACCAAAATGCTCCAGCACTACTACTTTTTTTTTTTTCCCCCGTTGAATTTGTACTATACGTTTAGTGAGGCTAGTCTCATAGCAGATACTGCCGTAGGGGTGTAAAGTGCTAGAGATTTACTTATACCGGGTCCATCTATATGAGGTTAGGGGACCAGTTCCCTCCCTCGCTGTCTTTGCCGTCCCTAGCTTAAGAGCAGAGCCAAGTACTCAATTTACAGCACGGTAGACGGGAGCGTAACGGAACTCGGTCTATGACTGTGCCGCGAGAGGAAAACGTTCTAACGGTTTAACCAATCGGGCGATCGCTTTCCAACTTAAACAAGCAAAGAGAAATGTAAGGGCTTCCTACAGCGTGTAACTAAATATAAAGAAACAATGACATTTTTTTTTAACCTCTCAGGTCCATGAAGAACACAGGGATTCACTTTGTTTATAGCGTCCTTCAGTAATTCGGCATCTGTTTAAGTTCGTTCTCTGCCATATCCGGGATATTGAAAGACGGTTAAACAGCGATCCAAATTCCTCTAATTTTCTTTTTCCTTTTATGGTTAAATGGAGTTTTAGTTTGGTTTTGGTCTTGAGGACTATCTTCATGGCACACGGACAACTCTATCAGTGCTCCAATCTCTCCCTTAGATCACACAAGGAGGATCTCAACACAGTGCACGAACTCCGTAGCACCGGCGAGAATCCCAAAGTGTGTAATATGAATCACACATTTTATAAATATTTTTGTGGTGGGTAGGTTTCTAATTTTTAAATTTTTGACAGAGCAGCGGCCTTATGGCCTACTCTTTACGATTTCCAACTACCATGGGATTTTTAACGTGCGCAAATTGCACACGGGACCTGTTTTTTCGACCTTGTCCGAGACGGAAAGGCAGCCGATCTCACTACCCATGAGACCAGGGGGGAGTATGACATCATTAGGACCACTGGTTCTGAAAAAGAATTTCCATAATTTATATTCCCTCTTCTTGAAAGCGAACCCGGTACCTTTGTAATTTGAGGCGGACGCCATACCTCTTAGCCACTCCGACCCCTTAAAGGGCGTTCTTCCATTATAACTGCTGATTTTAAATAAGTTCAAAATGTATTGGACGTTTTTGTTGTTAGCTAAATTTTTACTTCGTGGTATAGCAAGCCCCCATGCCGTACTATCCTTAGTCACATCTTATCAACTGTGTGGAAGGTGATCATTGGCCTATTCTTTGGTCTCCTGATATCCCACTGAGCTAACAGCGGCGCAAATAAATATTACACACATAAAGGTATCTTTCAGGCACTCGTGAGACATAACGAAGTAGAAAACTAGACTACAGAAAAACAACAGAAGTGAGTGGTGTACCGGAGAACCGAATCCAGGACCTTCCGGACGGCACCACCGCCTAGCTACGGAAGCGAATCACACTATCGAAACAATAACAGATGAGTGAACAAAAATAGGCAGATAAAGGACAAAGATATGGCTTACGTGGCTTCTACAATGTCTTTGTCGGGGACAAAAAAAAACAAAAGAAAAAAAAACGGCTGAGGAAAGACAGAAAATTAATTTTACTGCATTAAACAATTAAGACAACTATAGGAGATGTAAATGCAGATTACTGTCGTCTAGCTGGCAAATCGCAATAAGAAATGTCGCAAGGATACAGAGAGTCCTTTAATGATAAGCTGTTATAGTGCCGTTATAGTGTTATAGTTGTTATAGTGCCGTTGGACCAACTGCAATGGTGGTTCCAATACTCCGGAAGGAGCGCAACGGGAAATGATGATGATGATATTATAAAGCTGTTCGCAAATAAACAGGGGTTGTTAGCCAGGTCCTACGAGGCGGTGGGCGGGGGGAGGAGGCAGCAGGACCAATTGGTCAGGGTCTGGCTTCACATGCGAGACTCACTTCAGCTTTTTTCACGTCTTTCTTGACATTATATTTTTTTTACCACTCTTCGCAAACAATGACGGCGCCCCACAATGTGAAATGGCCCGGGGCTCATCTGAAACACGTGAGGGCTTGCAGGTAACTGCTCGTAAAAGAACTATAGATAAGTAAACAGATTTTACTTCTTATAAAATACATGTAAAGAAAACAATAATATTGGTGGCCTTACCAGCACAAAGACCGTGGCTTTTTGAAACGGGTACTCAACATTGCCAGCTGCGGCAAGCTAAGTGTAACATGCCGATTTACAGACTTTTTAAAAGTATCGGCTTACATCATGGAGAAGTTAGGGTATTATCTAAGATTCGTGTATGTGCAGTTGTGGGCAGGGATTACCATAATACATGCGATAAAGCTCGGTTTTCAAGGTAATATTAAGTGTACAGACAACGTGGATTATAATTGATTCATGTCTCAAAAGTATAACATCGATAATACGAATCTTATTGTGAATCTTCTGGGATACTTTACAATGTAATTTACATTACAGAAAGATACAGTAAGTGGCTTTGTAATACATCGTCATCATCATTACCCTTCGGCTACAACTAAATTCTTTTCAACCCCCATCTCCACACACCCATTACACATACCTCAAGACCGGTAACCTTCACGGTCATTTGATCCCCCCATTTTTCCTTTTTACTCCCCCACCATTAATTCTATTCAGGCGAGATCATACTTCCCCCCCCCAAATTAGTACTCAACAAACCCGTCCGCCCCTCGGAGTTTGGCCGATCTAATTTTTAATTCCAACATAACCTACTAATCCCACAACCCCCCCAACCAAACCCAACCCCCCAAAACCCCCCCTCCAACAAACAAACACCCCCCCACCACCCCCACACCCATACTCACCCCCCAACCCCTCCCTCACCAAACTCCAAACCGCCCCCCACCGTTCCCCCCCCATCTTACAAACACCTAACGCCCCCCATTCGCCTACCCCCCCATCACTCTCACCATACCCCACCTATCTCCAGCTCCATCCCTATCATCTTCAATAACCCCCCCGCAAATCCCCACCTGCCCCTCCCTCACACTCCCCGCCCCCCGCCCCTGGACTCTCCTCTCCAATACTCAAAAAACATCAAACCCCCCCCCAACCCAGCCCACCCCTTCCCCCGCAACCAAACTCCCCCCACCATCACCCACCATCCCAACCCCCCCAACTCCCCCACCCCAATCCCCACCCATCATCTAACTACAGTGGGCCACCCCCACCCACAAAACCCCACCCCCCCCTCACCCACCCCCCCCCAACCCACCCAACTCCACCCCCACTCCCCACAACCCCCCCCACTCCCCCCCACCCCGCCCCCACCCACCCACCCCCCAATACCCCCCATACCCCCCCTCCCCCAACCCAAAACCCCCCCCCCCCACCCCCACCACAACAACACTCCCCAACCTCCCCCCCACCCCATATACCCACCACCCCACCAAAATACCCTGTAGGCCGACCCCCTCAAACGTAGCCCAAACCCAAGCCCACAACTCCCCAAACGGGGTTGCCCCCACAAGTTCCATCAAAAACAACTCCACCAACTACTCCATCATCGCACCCCATACAACCCCCACCCACCCCCCCCCCTACCCCACTTAACCCCCCACCCTAACCACCCGACATGCCCCCCACCATACCCCACCACCCCTCCCCCCACACCCCCCCCCCTGCCCGCACCCCACGTACCACTACACACTCCCACCCCTCAACACCTCCCGCATACCACTAACACCCCCCAACCCCCAACCCCCCCACCAACAAATCACACCATATCCCCAACTCCAACCCCCAACCCCCCACAAAACCCCCTCGGCACCCCCATACCTGGGTGGTCCAAGTTACTCACGACACACCCCACACCCGTACCCATGAAAGTTACCCCCCAATCCCCAAAACATACCCTAGCAATAACACGAACACCCCCACAATCACCCCCGAATTCCCAGCAACAGAACCCCCAACCCCATTCACCCACACACCACCACCCCACCCAGATCCCCCCCGCAACCTCCACACCCCCAACACCCCGCCATCCCAAAACCCATCTACCCACCCGCCCACAAGGACGCTACTCCCCCCCCCCCCATCCTGGCGGCGTCCAAACCACAACCTTCCCCCCCCAGACCTAGGCCCAACACACCCCAAGGGAGGCCCCACAACAGCCCCCACAAAAAACTAACCGACAAGGCCATGAAAGAACGAGGGGTAGACCCGTGAGAAGACATTATCCACTCCAAGACCCCGACCCCCAACCCTCGACAGAAGCCTAAGTAGCCCGCCCCACCCACCACCGGGACCCCAAAGGGCAACCCTCCTGCTCCCAAACGAACGGCTCCTCCTAGACCCTCAGCCCCCAACCCACCTTCCCGTCCAGTCAATATTGAATTTATCAACATACCCATCTAACAAATCCCGAGTAAATATCCCGACCCCCCCTCTCACGCGCTCCAAACACCCGGAATCCCAATTTTTCACCGTGTATAGCTTTAGTTCCATGCGCTACTATCAAACACCCCCAACCCGACCCCCCGCACTTTATCCAGTTTTTTTTTTTACACCCCTTCAATCCCGAGGCGCCCATCCCACACTTGTCCCAATTTTCCCCCAATCGCTACCCCCCCCTCCACCCACCCCCCAATTGATAGGACCCGCTTTATCATCCGCACCCGCCCCCCGCTACCCCCTTTCCCCCTCCCCCCCACTCCCTCAAACCTCCCTTTCCCACCCCACCACCATTTACCACCATCCCTTGACACCCCATTGAACGCTCTCATTCAGACCAGGGAGGAGTAAAAAACACCGGAGGACTCGCCATCACACCAGAAGTCCCACAGGGATTCCCAAAACGCCTCATATAATAAGACGAAAGAGGATAGGGAACCCCGCCAGAGGAGGTGAGCCAATCAGAACACCGAGTAATGAAAGAAGGGTTCACGGCAACATACCCACGGTAACACCACCCCGAGCATTAAAATCGATATAAAAGCCAAACAGCGAACGACCCGGGACATCAGTTCCAACTCGTTGGGATAAATCAGGCAGTCCTTGTTAATTAGGTTTTATAATTCCTCCCACCCACACTATCTCCTTCCTCCCCCACACCAGTAATCCCTTAAACCCCTAGCATGTAAAACCCCCCAACCAAAAAGATCAGAAACGGGTATTGCTTAAAAACTGACCCCCCCCCACCCCCTCTGCCTACACATGAACCCCCTACCCTCACCTCCCCCTCACGTGAATGGTTCCCAACAACGCCCCTGCCTCCACGCCCCTATTACCCACAAAACGCCGGAAATGAATTGCTTCACCCGTTTCCACCTACCAACCCCAGCAACCCCTACAACGAGTTACTCAACTGTCCCCCCACCCCTAAACCTCCACCGGATTAAGGGTACTACACCCGAACCCCCCCGCTTCCCTCCCCCCCACCCCACCACCCCAACCCCCCAACACCCGGGGTACAACCCGGGAAGAACCCACCCCACTCCCATTCCCTCCTCCCCCACCCGTAACCTACACCCCCCACCCCTCATCCCAATGTACCACCCCTCTCCACACCCTTTCCACCCCCCCCCTCTCCCCACCACCAGCCCCCACGGCTCCCTCCACGCGACCCCTCCACACCCCCCCCCGCACCCCACGGACCCCCCCCCCATCCCAATCCCCCCAAACTACCCCATCCTGCTACCCCCCCCCACCCCCCGACTCCCAGCGCCCCCCCATACCCCCCCCCCTAAATATGCCGCCCACCCTTTCCCTCCCCCCCCCCCCACCACCCCCCCCCACCCACTAGTTCCCCCCACTCCCCCCAGCACCCCTGCCACGGGTCCCCCCCTGGGGGGGGGGGGGGGGGGGTGACCCCTACCCTCGCCCCCCATGAGGATCCCCTTCCCCGTGCCCCCCCCAAGCGTCCCCCCCCCCCCACCCCTCCCCCCCACCCTATAGTCCGACCTATCTGTGAATCCGCCACCCCCCACCCCATTTCCACCTGCCACCCGTTGTCTTCCCCCCCCCCCCCCCCCCCCCCCCCCCCACCGAAATCCCTGTACCCCTCCCCCCCCCCGAGTAGCCCCCAACCATCCCCCCTAACATTTATAGATCCTTCCTCCCCTAAGCAGTTATTTTTGGGTATCCCCCCCCCCTTCCCCTCCCACGAACACCCCCCCCTACCCCTCGCCCCCATCACCCCCCCACGTCTTTCTCGGTCCCTAGAACCTAAGAAAAAACCCCCCAAAACCGGGTCCCCACCCCCACTCAAGCTCCACCCCCGCCCGCCACACGTTATAGGCCAACCACCCCCCCCAACCACCCCATACCACCCATCCCCCCCCCTCGACCACCGGACACCACCCACAGCCACCAACACCACCCCCACCCCACCACCCATACCACCCAGTCCAACCCACTCCCCAATCCCAGCTCTTATTTTTGACCCCACCCACCAACCCCAGTACCCACTTACATCGGTACACATCCATTGCCCCCCATACTTACCCCTCCCCCGCCGAACACCATCCACCCCCCCCCCCCCCCCTGCCACATCCACCCCCCCCACCGCCACGTTCCCAACTAAACCATGGCCCACATTCCCCCATCCCCCTCCCCATCCCCCACCATCAACACACCCCCCCCCCCCCCACCAGCTGCCCCTAGACTATGGTCCCACTAGACCACAACCCCTTCTACCCTTCTGATATCACTCTTTTCCCCCCACCTCTAAACCCCCACATGGTGGCCCCCCCCCCTAATCATAACGCCTAGCGCGAAATTATTTTCCAGCCCCAAACCCCCATTTACCCCCCCACCACATCTCTAGCCCAGTAGCCTATTCGTATACACCAAATAAACCCATTACCCCCTACCCCAAACACACGACCCAGTTGTAATTCCCCAGAGCACCTAAACACCCCCAGGGTTATCCCACACCAGAAAAGGACCCCCCCTCCCCAACCCCCCCACCACTGGTCCAACCCCCCAAACCCCCTCTCTATAAATAAACCCCCACACATCCCAACCAGCCCCATAAACAACACAGTCTGACCCGCAGTTTACAAAAACCCCCACCCACACCCCCCCACCCCATATCCCCAAGAGTACCCCGTACTCATTCCCCCCCCGCACCCCCAACCCCAGCTCCATCCGCCCATACATGGTACCCCACAATTCTCTTTATTTAACCCTAAACATTCACCCCCCCCCCCCCCCCCCCCCCCCCCCCCCCCCCTGTAAACCCGATATCCCTGTTCAGGGAAAGGTTACCCTTAATCCCCCCCCCCGGCCCCCCCCCGTATATCCTTTTATCCCCGATTTATGTTTACCCCCCCCGCCCAAACAAGCCCCCCCAATCCCCCCCCCCCCATAAAAAGACCCCCCCCCCCCCGCCCCCCCCCCCCCCGGGCCCCCCAACCCCCCCCCCCCCTTACCAGGAGTGTGCCCCCCCCCCCCGCCCCCCCCCCCCCCCCCCCCCCCTCCCCCCCCCCCCCCCCCCCCCCCCCCCCCCCTCCCCCCCCCCCCCCCTCCCTAGCTACCCAGATTAAACATAATAACTGGGGGACAGCGAAGAACGTCCCCCCCTGGTCCACTAACCCACTCCTAAACACCCCCGACTAAATCACCCCCCCCCCCCCCCCCCCCCCCCCCCCCCCCCAACCCCCCCCGTAACCCCCCCAATCCCTTTGAACCCCCCAGTCAACCCCCAATCCCCCCCACCCCCCCTACCCCCCCCCCCCCCCCCACATCCCCCCTAAACCCCCCCCCCCCCCCCCCCCCCCCCCCCACCCCCCCCCCCCCCCCCTCGCCAACCTAAAATCCCTACCCCACTTCCAACTACTTCTCTCTCACTCTACTCAAACCCTCTACACGATAAACCCGACACAAGACCCCTAACCAGCACCTACCAATAGCGTCAACATTATCTTCCACCGGAGCAGCCACAGAAAATATACACCGCTGACTCACCATACTAGCAGTAACATAAACCCCTATTACTATGTGAATTAAGAGCGGCAAAACATTCAGCTTAACAAAAAGTGTGCGATCACTAACGTGACATTGCAGCTATAGGTTTCGTACCCTGAGAATTCCCCACACAATCCCTTACCCCCTCCTTTGTTTATAGTCCCGCTTCCTTTGGGGATCAACTTACACCTCTACAAACTCAATAGCTCCAACCCCATCTACCGCCAACAAGGTGATCCCGCTACATGTATCGATCCCCCACCTCCACCAAAGGGATCCCCCAACTTACCGCCCTCGCCAATCTCACACCACATAATCACTCACCTACCCCCACCCTCACCCAATCCAACCCACCAACCCTCCCCCCCCATCAAACCCAATAAATTTTCTTCACCGTGATCCCACTCCCTACCCTCCCTCTCAACTGAAATATGTAACTGGAATACTTCACCGCCCCCTGTAAACAAGTCCCTTCTCCTCCTCATATATACTCCCTCCCTCCTCTAATCTAGAATCAACTTTAGTACCCACTTACCGTTATCATCTTTTCTCAATGTACATCGTGGGACGTCCACTCTCTGTCTTGTCACCCCCTCCAGTACATCCCTAGACTCAAACTAACAATATTCAAGTCCCAACTAGTTGTCCAACATAACTTATCCCCCCACCTGGGGCCCCACATGTGGAGGTCTGATTAACTCCGATAGGTTAGTTTTGAATTACCCGATAGCTGGCATAGTACACACTTGATCCTGGTGTTGTACTAAGGAAGTTATTTATCTAATGACAGCAGCGAGTTGCGTCGTTCCTACTGAATTGGAGGGGGGAATTCAAAAAAAAGTTTGTCTAACCAACCTATTATTCGAAGTGTTATATAGAATTCGTGCAACGTTTTATTTGTCGAGACCGTTCTCTGTTACTGTGATCGTTGAGTAGTGTGAGTCTTCCTTATTAAGTGCCTGGCAGTTCGATTTTGTAATTGATGGTTTCCCTCAGAAGTTAGCCAACGCTTCGATCTATTCACTATTGGCAGACTCGACGTTACATATTCATGAGGGACTTATTGATCCCCAACTCTTATTAGGGAGTCTAACGATGTTTCTCTACATTTTCGGATGGAACTTGGCATAACCTATTTGTCCGTGATATTGGCTGGTATCAGCCCTTATATGCCATGAGAGTTAAATGTATACTGGAGCAAACTTTGGGACTGCTAGGCAAAGAAAATCATTCCAACACCTCTGATTTATGCTATACAGAGCTTCTACAAGTTTTGCAGAAATTATGTGGGGATGGCAAATCATAAGTCAGAAAAGTTCAGGACCACCACTGGTGTAAGACAGGGTGATATTCTGTCAACTTATCTTTTCATACTCCTCATGGACAATGGACATCTTCGATCCAACCTGTAAGTATGGAAGAAAGAGCTGGAGAAGAGAGGGATTTTCATCAGCAGCTCAAAACAAAAACCATGGTGATATCACGAGAAGAAAGAAGGCATCAGATTAAGCTGGGAGAACAGGTCCTGGAGCAGGTCAACCACTTTAAATACCTTGGAGCTGTCATAGACCGGAAGGGAGGCATCAAAGAAGAGTTGGCTACCCGAAAAGCAGCAGCTGTGAGACTTTTTCTGGTCATAAATTGAGGATTCCTCAGCAAGAGAGAAGTTGGGAAGAAGACGAATAAAGCTGTATACCGCTCCACCTATGTCCCAGTCTTGACATATGGATGCGAGTCATGGACAATTACTACAACCCACAAAAGCCAGCTCCAAACCTCAGAAATTAGGTATCCGAGGGGGGCAAAGTCTTTTACAGACAGGGGGTATGATGTGCTGGTGTTGTGGGTAGTGGGTTTCCCCCCTTGCTTCACCCTAGGCCTAGTGAATTCTTGTTCATGAAAGGAGCGACCATTGCGGTGTTAGTCTCTTGGCCTAGCAAAACCTCTCATACCCCAAGATCATTGTGCGTGGTGAAGAGCCACACCCTCCTCGAGGTAGTCCTGGTAACTGAGGGTGCGAATCCTCAGGCTAAACACAACGGATCTACAGGAGCAAACCTCGATAATAAAACCGGTGCACTACACCGTACACGCCCTCTGTGGGTGGGAAGGAGCCAGATGGATACTGAACAAGTCTTGGGAGTGGGAACGAGTGTGGACTGCTCCCTGAAGATCGGAACCCATCGTACAGGCACAGAGACTCAGGACTTGACAATCCTATTGCCTTCAACTCTTGGTCACATGCCTAGAGCCTCGGAGAACTCGGCGTAACCAGCAGGCAATTTGGTGGCGGGGAAAGAGCACTGTGAGCCCTACCTTGGCTACGTATCACAAGGAGACGCAGAAACACCCCCTTTATCTCCCCTAGAGCTGGCACAGTACACTTCTGGCTTCTACCCGGGACGGTAGGAAATCCACATCAAACCTGGCAGAGCAAGTCCTCCATCAGATGCGGCCGATGCTGGGCCCACTGGCGCGTGGACACGTCCCGATCCCCATCGAGACTTGCCCGGGGAGCCCACCCCGGCTCAAAAAAGCAGAGAAGGCCACTCTCCAAACCTCCGATGTCTTGCGGGCAGTGTTAGGATGTGCAAGAACATGGACAGGAAGACTAAACAACTTCCCCACTGAAGACACGCCCACGGCGACCGTTGCCTCAATTGGCTGTGTGTGGTGTACCCGGAAACGGGGCCTCCCAGTACTGAGGCACAGTTAAGTCCCCGATGTCACTTATCGGTGCAGAGTTGAGAGAGATGGCTGAGCATCACAATCCCCCTGTGTTGCAGCATGATGAGAACCCAGCATTGCACACTGAGCTTGGGGGGATCACTTGGGCACCAGACTTAATACTGGCTCTTGACTGGATGGCCGCATGCAGGAGATTTCTACAATGGAGGGTTGGCAGGTGGTGGGTATCTGGAAGTGGCTCTGTGCAGGACGTGAGGATTCCTTGGGAGAGCCCAGAACCAGAGCACAGCATTGTGCAAGCTCTGCATAGTTGGAGAGCCCCCTGGATGACGGGGAATGCACAGTGTGCTACCCCACCTATCCCCAACTGCTAACTTAGAACCAGAAGTGGGGTCCTCTGTATGCATGCCAGGCCAGGATAAAATGCCTGGGAAAGAGACTGGAGCTCAGAACTCCCTAACTGAAAGTTGCAGGACGGCAGAAAAGCCATGGGAAAGGCAGGGCTATTTTGAAGATAACACAACCATATTTTCACCATACGAGCTCGGACGCCGCCTCGGTAAACAAGGTCCGCGCAGAGCAGTGACACCCCCAGGCTGCTTGCGAATAGTCTACTACTGGGAACATAAACAGATTAGGGATGAGCCCACTCTCCCGTTGAACAGGTGCTAAAGTCATAGATACTGGGCCAGAAGGCGCACCGGAAACCACAGTATCACGCAACTCGCTTTTTTTTTTCCTATGGAGAGTACACCGTCAAATAAATCTCGTACTGGTGCTCGCCCTGTGGAGCTCCACCAGGCAGGTGCAGTGCCGGGCTCTGAGCCTCGACAGAGCCCACCCTCAGCTACTGGAGGACCCTCTAGACCGTCTTGTGGAGTCAGCAGACGGCGGAGGAGAACTACTGACCAAAACAAAACAGAAAAAGAGAAACCCAGAGTGCCACTTGTCATGATGCACTGGAATGCAGAGGGAGTGAACAGCAAGCAGGCTGGATACAGCAAAAAGACAGAGCTGGAAAACATCTTGTATGAGAAGCAAGTCAAGTGTTTGCTGTATCCAAGAGACTCACTTGAAAGCAGATCAAACCTTTAAAATAAGGGGATATCAATGCTTCAGATCCGACAGAAAAGATAGACGAAAAGGAGGAGTACTTACTCTTGTAAGGAATAACATTCCTGCACACGAAAGGAAAACCTTCATGGATGGAGCAGAATATCAGCTGTTGCAGATAAAGGTAGACAAGATGGAAATAGAACTCCTGAACTATTACTGTCCAAACAACAAACCCTTGAGTCTCAGCTCTATGCAGGTACCAGCCACCAACTTTATAGCAGTTGGAGACTTTAATAGCCACTCCCAGAGCTGGGGCTATAACCATCTGGATCACAGAGGTGAAGAGGTTGAAACTTGGCAAGATGATCACTCCCTAATCCTAGTCAATAATGCCACAGATACTCCTACCTTCTACTCCAGAGGATGGCACACAACTTCAACACCAGATCTTGCCTTCTCCACACCAGATATAGCTGGATCTATTAGTAGAGAAGTAGGAGACCAACTAGGGGGAAGCGACCATCGCCCAATCTTTCTTACTGTCCAGAGTGCAACTCTCAGTACAGGCCCAGCCATTACAAGATGGAACTACAAAAAAGCCAACTGGGGTTTATTCAGGCATCAGGTGAACACACTGCTGTCTACCCTCAAGGTACAGAACAGAGACATTAATGAAGTGGTAAAAGACTTCAACAGATGCATACTACAAGCTGCAAAAGAAACCATTCCCAAAGGATGCCGGCGTAACTACATACCATACTGGTCCAGCACACTCCAAGAACGTGAGGAAGCTATGGACAGGGCTAGAAAGGACGCAGAGTCTCAGCCTTCACTTGAAACCCACAACAAATGGAAAAAGGCTGTAGCAGAGTTTCAGAGAACAAAGCTAAAAGAAAAACGGAAAAGCTGGAGAACTAAAACGGCATCGCTGAACCTTGAGAAAGACGGCAGGAAACTTTGGAGATTAGTCAAGTCTCTAAATGAAGAGCGTTCCTCACCTAGGCAGACTATCACATTGGATGAAGGTGGCAAACTTTTCAGAGGAAAACAAGCTGCAGACTTGTTTGCTAGAAGATACAGTTCAGAAAGCAACTTACCCATTAACATAGATCATCAGAGAGAGATAAGAAAAGAAATACTGGCAACCATGGGACAGACAGATACTCCTGCCCCAATGAGGGAACCGTTCACACTAGGAGAACTACAGAAGGCTATTTCCAAGCTTAAGTTTCAAAAGTCACCCGGCCCAGACAAAATCAGCAACGAAATGCTAGTAAATCTTAGCTCAGCAGCAAAGACAAAACTGCTTGAGATATTCAACCACAGCTGGTTGAAAGGAACGGTACCCCAAGTATGGAGAGAAGCCATCACAATACCCATACTAAAGAAAGGGAAATGTAAGACCGAGGCTGCAAGTTACCGGCCAATCAGTCTCACAAGCTGTGTTGGGAAGACTATGGAGCGAATAGTCAACCACAGATTGAAATGGTATTTAGAGTCTGAGCAGATCCTGGTGCCGGAACAAGCTGGATTTAGAGAATGCTACAGTATAGAAGACCAAGTTACTTACTTGTCTCAAGCAATAGAAGATGCCTTCCAGGAGAAGAAAAAGGTCCTAACGATCTGGGTCGACTTCAAGCAGGTCTTTGACAAGGTGTGGAAAGATGGCCTCATTGCAAAACTTAGGAGAAGTGGAATCCAAGGCAACATGATGAAATGGATCCAGTCATACTTGCATAACAGGAGAACTAGAGTCACTCTTGACGGTCTGCAGAGCAGAAAAGTGTTGCTCCATCAGGGGGTACCTCAAGGAGGAGTAATTTCCCCAACACTCTTCCTTGTTTACATCAATGACCTGGTGAAAGATCTCCCTGCAGGAGTTAAAGCTGCCTTATATGCAGATGACCTAGTACTCTGGTGCGCTGATGAAAATGTCACCACAGCAAATTATAGAATGCAGCGGGCAGCAGACATGCTAGTGTCATGGGCAGAGAAATGGCTTATCACAATAAAACACAGACAAAACCTCCACAACACTGTTCTCCCTCGCCCCCAAGGACAAATCAGCTAACATACACCTAGGGACAACCGTGATCAAGGAAGAAAGCTACCCCACCTATCTTGGGGTGACATTTGACCAAAGGCTTACATGGAATAAGCATATTGAAAATGCAGAAGGAAAGGCCCGAAGACGACTAGGCATACTCAGAAAATTAGCAGGTACCAACTGGGGAGCAAATGAACGAAATCTAAAGAAGATTTATAATGGAGTAATAAGACCACACTTAGAGTTTAGCTCAGCAGCATGGTCATCAGCTGCTAACTCACATCTGCAGTCTTTGGACAAGGTGCAAAATCAAGCTCTCAGGCTCATTACAGGAGCCATGAAAACTACACCAATAACAGAGATGCAGAAGGTTGCTGGATTACAGACATTGTCCCATAGAAGAGACACAAAAACCATGATCCAGATGGAAAAGTACAACAGTATGCCAATGCACCCAATGAAGGCAAGACTAGATGATCTGGCATTGGGACGTCTAAAGCGTAGCAGCTTTGTGCATCGGGGAAAAAGACTGATAAGACAGCATCAAGAAGACCTATCCATGAAGACAACACCACTGAAGCCCACCGTATACCCTGTACCATGGGAGCAGGCCAGCAGTGCCCTCCAAATTAATACATCAGTCAGTGGTCTCACAAGTGGATATGAGTATAATGATCTGCAAAAAACGAACTGCTACATTGAGTATGATCCAAGAAAGCTATCCCGATCAATCATGGATACATGCCTATACAGATGGATCAGCAACTAATGCTGTTAGGAATGGAGGTGCCGGTATCTTTATCTCATATCCTGACAACCACTATGAGACTAGGCACATTCCCACTGGTAAATTCTGTTCCAACTATACAGCTGAGGTTCAAGCTCTAGAGCAAGCTGCAAATATGATTTATAACACCAACTCTAACTGCCACCAGGTAGTCATCCTCACAGATGCACTGTCTGTCCTGCAAGCTCTCAAGGGTGGTAAACTCCCGCATCTGAGAAATGAACTAAACAAGGTAGCTGCCAAAAAGAGAACCATACTTCAGTGGGTACCATCTCATTGTGGTGTACCCGGAAATGAAAAGGCAGATAAACTTGCAAAAAAGGGAGGAGAATGTGAACAAGAAGATAATGAAGTCACATACTTTGAGAAAAAGAGAGCTATCCAGACTATCAGAAGAGAACAGAACCAACCCAAAGACGACTATCACAGTCTCGACCGGCAGGGACAGATAACTATTTTTCGACTCAGGACAGGGCATAACAAACTGAATAAACACATGCACAAGCTACGATTGTCTGCTTCACCACTGTGCACATGTGGATTAAACGAACAAACTGCTGAGCATGTTCTACAGGACTGTCCTCTGTATGACCAGTTAAGAAAGATATACTGGCCCAATGACTCAACACTAAACTCAAAGCTATATGGAGTTAAAGAGGAACTTCAAACAACAGTCGAATTCATCATGAGAACTCGTCTGACGGTGTAATCATCAAAGATGCGATCGCAAGAAGAAGAAGAAGGTATCCGAGAAAGGTGGTTGAAGTAACAAGAAGAGACATGGTCCGCAACCAGACGACACAGCAAGAGCCTCAAAGCCCAGCCACTGCAGACCCAAGTGCCCGGGCAGAAAACCTGCAAGAAGCAGCAATGTGCTCTTGCTGAGATGGTTTCTGTGACAATTAGATTTACGTGATGAGGTTGCCAGCCCCATATTAGTCGCCGTGTGCGATGTGTGTTAGGGTACAGTAGTCCTATTTATTAATATCAACACCACTTACTTGGTCGTTCCTCTTTTACCGTGAGGTGTAGATGTTTGGAAGAGAGAGCGCCATACTATCTTATCAACTGTCCTTCCGAGATTTCTAATGTTGTCCTCCCAGAGCATAAAATGATGATAGTACAACAGTTTGTTGACTGTGTGGCTGAAGCATATAGGAGAAGTGGCTTGACCATCAAACAAACTACTCAAATATACTATAAGTTGTTTAACTATCAAACTACCCGGGTATACAAATAGAGGTTTGACCATTATATACATTACTCGAATATACCAAATATGTCTTGACCGTCATACAGTCTTCTCGAGTATGCCAAGAGTGGCTTTACCCTCACACGGTACAGGCATACCTTGCTTTATTGCTCTTCGCTTTATTGCGCTTCGCACAAATTGCGCACATATTGCGCTTTTTTTCAAATTATTCATGTTTAGTTATTAGAACGTACCTTCTTCTTCCGATAGATTTTGGCTCTCTACCAGCAATAAGATTACGATTCGCTGAAGGCTCAGATGATGAAGATTAGCATTTTTTTTTAGCAATAAAGTATTTTTAATTTTACAGTACATTGTTTTTTTTTTAAGACCTAGTGCTATTGCGCAATTAATAGACATAATATAAACATGGTTTTGGGCTTTTATATGCACCGGAAAGCCAAAACAATGGGTATGACCCGCTTAATTGCGGTATTCGGTTTATTGCGGTGGTCTGGAACCGAACCCGCAATATCTTCGAGGTATGCCTGTATTCGAATACACTTATGAATGTGACGTGACAATTCCACGAACTACTCGAATATACCAAATGTGTCTTGACCGTCATACACCTAGAGTGTCTTGACCGTCATACACCTAGAGTGGCTTTACCCTCAGACAAACTATTCCAATACACCATGAGTGACGTGACAATCCCACGAACTACTCATGACTCCCGTTCGAAAACGATCAAATATATGTTCTAATTATTTTAAACAATGAAAAGAAAATCTAATTGAGAGTTTTCTTTATTATAAAGTACCCACAAATTAGTGTATTTAATTTAGTATATATCATTATAATCGTTTATTCAGGCGAGAAGTCAGATAAGTGTGCCGCACATTTTTAGAAAATTGAAAAGTGTACCGTGAACACAAAAAGGTTGAGAAACACTGATAGATAGAGGCCAGCTAAGCAAGAGAAGTTCAATTTCATGAGTTCTTTCCACGTGAACGAGCAATCCAAAGAGAGTTACGCACTCAAAATATTGTTGCGATGCTCTTTACTCGTCAGTCGGACTCGGTCTCCGTATTTACACTGCGTCGGGAAAGCTACTTAATTAGGGCGCCTGCCTATGTTTCCGTAATGGTGGCGAGGACGGTCAGACGGGTACACTTTTTAAATGTCTAATCCTTCCTTTGTATCTTTCAATCCGTAGCCTCAGGCACCTTCTACACTGCTAACATTAATTGCGTTTTGCTGTTAAATAAGAGACATCTTTGAATGTCTAGTCCCTCCATAGTCATTTTCAAACCACAGCCTCAGGCACTTTCTACACTGCTAACATTGCTTGTGTTTTACTGTTAAATAACTTTTACGTGATATAAAAAACTAACGGGCTTGTCCCATACAGCGTTGCCACTCCTAGATGGATTCAACTAGATCTAGGTTTTTTTTTTGGGCCCGTCTAGGTGTCATTTTCCTTCATTAGTTGAAGAACGCCACCTATATGTCGCCCAAAATCGTCCAGAATAGCCCCAAAATCGCTTAAAGTAGCCCAGATATAACCCAAATCGCCGATATCTAGGTTTTTTTTTCTTCAAAATGCAGAGTGGCAACGCTGGTCCCATAGCAGAAACTGCCGTAGAGGAATGAAATGTTAGTGAATGGTTCTCAACCTTTATACGACCACCGCCCAAATTTCACATTTGGTAAAGCTCGTGACCAATGCTATGAATATAGGAATCCAGCCATATCATCATCATCTCAACCCGTAACCCGTCATGGGTCGTAGGGGTGCCATGGTGGAAGCATCAGCAGACAGGGTCCTCCACTGCTCTCTATCCTCAGCAATGCGTACAAGTGTGGAAAAACCGTGCCCTGCCCATTCTTTGATGTTATCAGCCCAGGGTTTTCTTTGCCTTCCTCTTCTCCGTTTACCTTCGACTGTTCCCTGGAGGATCGTTTTCGAAAGGGAGTCATGACGAGTTACATGCCCAAACCAGGCAAGCTTTCGACGTTTCACTATTGACAAAAGTGGTTCTTGGTGGCCTGCATACGTGTTTATTTTCTCTCTAACATAGACATTTGTTTTGTGCAGTTTATAGCAAATGCGCAAAATTCTTCTATAAAATTTATACTCGAAAGCCTGAATCCTTCGCTCCGTATCTGCAGTGAGTGCCCAGCCCTCACACCCATACAAGAGAATAGATAATACAAGTGATTTGTATAATTTGATCTTCACGGGAAAACTGATGTTACTTTTCCAGATCACATTCAGCCTTGTCATGGCAGCTAAGGCCATCTCAAGTCTTGTCTTGATTTCTTTACTTGATCTTCCATCACTACATATAGCCTACATGCCGCTTAAAACGTCGAATAAGGTAAACGTGAGTGACCGTGACCCATCTCAATTTTTCCAGCGACCCAATTGGCTGAGAATCACTGTGTTGGAGAGTTCCCTATACCAGAGGTTTTCAAACTGTGCGTCGCGGCTCCCAGGGGCGTCGCAGCCCTCGGCTAAGGGCGTCGCGGTGGCTTGGGAAAAGTGTTGGGCTCGATATTATGAAATAGGTCCATCAATAAATATAGATCTTCGTAGTATAGAGAGGAGCCGCGGTGATTTATGCACAGGTCAAGGGAGCCGCGGACCAAAAAAGTTTGAGAACCTCTGCCCTATACTGTATTAGGTTCAGCATTATGGCGTGGGGTGACCAGTTTCCTTTCTCGAAGCCTTTGCCTTCTTTATCACAGGAACAGAGCCAGGGGCCTGTTAACAGCTGGGTAGACTGGAGCGTGATGCTACCAGATTTCGATCTTGGAACCTGGTAACTTTGCCGCGAGTTGCAAGCGTTCTAACTACTTAGCCAGTCGCACGCTACACATGACCTAAAGTCCTATTTTCTCACTGCTAGGTAACGTTGACTTTGGTTGACTTGTCTGTACCTGCTGATGCTTTGTTGGCTTAAAGTTTCGGTAGAATGGGGGGTAGCCGGCTGCATGCCCAACTCTCCTGATTCGCCTTTTACGACATGCGTATTAAGTTACAGTTTTATTGTATTTTTTCATTTGTGTTTGCTCCCATTTCTGGACACAGTAATGCACATATTGTATCGCCATGAATTATGGACAGCAAGCATTACAGGCTGTTCTTAAATGGGTGCTTGCATTGAATAGTAAGGATTGCAATAATACGACAAGATCACGAACGTGGAACTGATGACAAGAACCAGACTAATGCAGTGAAGAAGGTGCTGGAGATGGATAGAACACTCATTGAAGAAACCTGTTTATAGTATTACGAAGCAGTCCTTGGTCTGGGATTCCTAGTGTAAGAGATAAATTTATTATTATAAAAGAAATGTTGCCTCGTTTTGGCGAGGCACGTCCCGTTCAACCTAGTCGGTTATATTAGGGCGCATGTCCAAATATAAAAAAACTTTTAGTCTTTTTATCAGTTAGATAGAAAAGCACATGGAGAAAATAAATGGCGACAGACAAGAAAGGGATAAAAATAGACATGAGACGACCTTGAGCGGGCGCCGCAGGACTGGATAGCATAGAAGGCATTTGTTGAAGGTCTATTATGCTTCACAGGGAGCTGAAGGGTAATTCAGTCACGGTGACGTGAAAGTATCATTTACGCTCATGCACTCAGTAACGGTGACGTGAAAGTATCATTTACGCTCATGCACTCAGTAACGGTGACGTGAAAGTATCATTTACGCTCATGTACTCAGTAACGGTGACGTGGAAGTATCATTTACGCTCATGCACTCAGTAGCGGTGACGTGAAAGTATCATTTACGCTCATGCACTCAGTAACGGTGACGTGAAAGTATCATTTACGCTCATGTACTCAGTAACGGTGACGTAAAAGTATCATTTACGCTCATGCACTCAGTAACGGTGACGTGAAAGTATCATTTACGCTCATGCATTATCTACTGCTGGCTTTCATAAGATTCTAAGCCATTTATGTTGAACCTGTCTATTTATGTGAAGATTAACTATAAATGGCAGAGATGATATTAGCGACTCGCTCCCGTGGCTAGGCGGGGGTTGCCGTTCGGAAGGTCCTGGTTCGATTCCCGCTAAGCCTAACACTTCTATTGTTTTTCTGTTGTCTGGTCTTCTACTTCTTTATTTCTCACTGAGTGCCTGATTGTTACCTTTGTGTGTTGTTTGTTTATTTATTTATAAATATGGAGCTTAGCTATGCGTGTAAAGCCCATCTATATTTGTAAGGCCTGACCATATGTCTGAAGCCTAGCCACATGTTTAAAGCCTAGCCCGATGTATAAAGCCTATCCATATGAATAAAGCCTTGCCATATGTATAAAGCTTAGCCATATATAGAAAGCTTAGCCATATGTATAAAGCTTAGCTATATGTATAAAGCTTAGCCATATGTATAAAGCTTAGCCATATGTATAAAGCCTATCCATATGTATAAAGCCTAGCCTTTTGTATAAAGCCTATCCATATGTATAAAGCCTATCCATATGTATAAAGCCTAGCCATATGTATAAAGCTTAGCTATATGTGTAAAGCTTAGCCATATGCGTAAAGCTTAGCCATATGTATAAAGCCAATCTATATGTATAAAGCTTAGCATATGTATACAGCCTAGCCATATGTATAAAGTCTAGCCATATGTATAAAGCCAATCTATACGTATAAAGCCTAGCCATATGTATAAAGCTGTGCCATATGTATAAAGCCTAGCCATATGTATAAAGCCTAGCCATGTTATAAAGCTTAGCCATATGTATAACGCTTAACCATATGTATAAAGCCTAACCATATGTATAAAGCCTAGCGCTTAACCATAAGCACTACATGTAAATCCTAACCATTTGTGCGAAATATAACATATAACAGTACAACAAGTAACGCCAGTTGTCTAAACAGGGATGTTACAAATTAACATTTTTGACACCTACTGCCGTGGTTTAACGGTGAGAATGACAAGCAAACACAAAACGGAGTTCCATCCAAGCTGAAAGTTACGAGCTAACATTGTTGACATTTGATGCGGCGGTCTTCCACTAACGGTGACAAGTAAAGAAACGCACAACAATGTTCCTCAAATTGTTAGGTTTAACGCGGCTAGCAAAATTGATGCTAATTTTTCTGGGGGGCGTTCGATATGAGACACACTGAGGGAGCCAGTTGATAGCATTACTTCTTCTTCTTCCTCGTTCGTCCTAAAAGGACGTTGGTTGCGTTCTGTCTGTTTACAGCGGAGCTACGATATCTGCGCCTTTCGGCCGGCACATTCGTCTTCAGCACGGCATTTTTTGGGACCGGGTTTGCCTTCCCTCTTCGATCCCTACTCTCTCAGCCAGACTTCAGTGATGCAGCCTGTTTCCAGGACCACCACGTGGAGGTGAAGTAGGGTCTTGGTCAGCTCTGGCTCCGCTGACCCTGACGCAAGCAGTCAAGCTACGAGTCGCTGACTGCATTCTCTATTGCTGCGTCTTTGGGTCCCGATAGCATTACAAGGCACTACATATTCTGAGATCGCCAGAGAAATAGAGAGTGAGAGAAAACACACAAAGGAGAGCACTTGAAGACAGGCATGACAAGTATGAAGATGACAAGGAAAGACATTGAACAAATGGCATAGGACTTGGAGGGCTTGTGGTATATTTTTGTTTGAAGACATGCGCTTAACGGGGAATAGACGGATAATGATTGATGAACATAAGAGAAAGGTAAATTTGTAACTACCGGAAATATGGACAACAAGAAGGACATAGTCAAATATAGATGTAAGCATCAGCTTTACGGCGTGTTAAGCCTGCGTTTCTCGTAAAGCTGATATTTAAGTGTTGTTATTTGAAATGTTGACAAGATGACAGCAAGTTTTTGTTCACTCGTGTATAGAAGAACCATTATCGGAAGTATTGTTCACTTCATAATATTTATCCTAATCACAGTTCACTTTTTTTATATCCATCCTACGACATCGGAATTTATGTTCACTTTTAATATCCATCTCCCAGCTATGGGCTTTATGTTCATATTTATACGAGTATATACATCTCGCAGTCAAGGACATTATGTTCAATTCTTTATATCCATGCCCCATCCATGAACATTGTGTTCACTTTGTATATCCATCTCCCAACTACAGACATTATGTTCACTTTTTATATCCATCCCCCAACTACAGACATTACGTTCATCAAACATAAACCTGGCTTGGGAGCCTTGGATTTCTTCTGATCCACTCATTCTTGTCATTATGTTATTTCTCCTTTGGATCGTGCATGTTTAAAACGTGTTTCACGTCTTATCTCGCGTCTTATCTACAAAGGTGCGCTCTCCGCCGGCCATGCAGTTTTAATCACAACCATTCATTTCTTTGTTAGTGTTCTGTCTAGGGTAGGGTCTCTCAACCGGGGCTCCGCGGAACCCAAGGACCGGAACTTTAGGGTTCCGCAAGAGGTCGCTAGGGGTTCGTGAGAGTTCGTGATTAAAAAAAAAAAAAGGTATTTCTTTTAAATGTCTTGTATAAAACTGTGTCTTTGGCTATATTTTTTATTCATATTGCTTTGGCCTATGTTTTTTTAGTAGCTTTACTATACAAAATTGTCAATAAATTTTCATGTTGTAAATAGTATTAATTAACATTATTATTGGATTATTATATTTACAACTACTGATCGCGCTAACATACCGTGACTTATAGATATAATTTTTATGCAGGGGTTCCCTGAAACCTGGAAATTATGTTAAGGGTTCCTCTAGGGTAAAAAGGTTGAGAAAGGCAGGTCTAGGGCATGGTAGCCTACTTCATTAGGCAGAATCCGATCTACCGATAGGTTACAGTGAATGATTTGGTTGATATATAGGTGCCAGAGAGGAAAAAGAATATTAAAGTTAGTAAAATTTCGCTCGAACCCTCTCCAGCTGGCATTAAAAAGTGCGCTATCCTCAGGATTAAAGACGTGTTTCCCGCTTTCAGTGAAAACTCACGAGTTAGGTTACAAAAATTATCTTCAACTGTGAACAGCTTGAGATAGGAACGCAATTTTTTTTTCGTTAATGTAAACTTAAAGTTCGATAAAGTAGCATTTAGTTTGAATTTTTCACCGATTAGTTAATGCACAAGAAAACAGATCGTCAGGCCTCGGGTTTCCCCTCCTTATATGTTTATACGTTTATACAATACCAAAAACCTACCTTCTGTCCTTTACTTATTCTCATTCTTCTGTCATCTTCATTAGCTGCAAATGCACTCACGGAACACTATGCTGGTGCAAACCACATTGATGTCCCTATAGACAGAAGAAAGGCCATTATTGATGAACAAAGGAGTCATGACAACAAAAAAGCTTGCACCAGAACACATAATGGCAAAGTTAACAATGCAAGAAATAGAAGAGGCAATGAGGGCGCTAAAGAAAAAGAAGTCACCTGGAAAAGATGGGATAACCAATGAAATGCTAACATGCCTAGGAACAAAGGCAAAAAAGAAGCTTCTGACCATCCTAAACCAGCTGGAAAAGAGGAATAGTACCACCGGCATGGCAAGACGCCATACTGATTCCAATACCTTAGAAAGACAAAGTTCAGACAGAACCAAATGGCTACAGACCTATCAGTCTACTTAGCTACCATATGGCTACAGACCTATCAGTCTACTTAGATGCGTTGAAAAATTGATGGAACGCATAGTTAATACCCGACTAATGTGGCATCTAGAGCAAAAACATCTCTTAGCCCCATAGCAAGCATGATTCAGAAAACACAGATCCACTGAAGATCAGATCACTTATATAACTCAGAAAATTGAGGACGCTTTCCAAGAAAAATCACACACTGGTGGTTTGAGTGGACTTAGAAAAAGCATTTGACAAAGTGTGGAAAGATGGACTGAAAGTCAAGCTGCAAAGAAGTGAAGTGTGTGGAAGAATGTTCAAATGGATCAGCCACTATCTTGAGAATAGAACTGCCAGAGTCCAACTACAAGGACACACCAGTAGGAAGATGGTATTGGAGCAGGGTGTTGCCCAAGGGGAGTCGTGTCACCCACGTTGTTCCTCGCATATATTAACGACATATCAGAGAATATTCCAAGAAGAACCCACAATGCCTTCTTTGCCGACGACTTAGCCCTGTGGATCTCAGAGGAATATATCACTACGGCAAGCATTCGGATGCAGCAAGCCGTAACATCATTGGAGGAGTGGGCCAAGGCATGGCTAGTAAAGATAAATGAAGGGAAAACATCATACACAGTGTTTTCTCTCTCAAACAAACCACAGATCTCCAAATTGGTGCTAAATGGGAAAAATCTACATCTGGATGAAATCCCAAACTACCTAGATATTACCGTTGATCGCCGCTTGACTTGGAAAACCCAGATTGAAAAAAATTGGACAAGAGCAAGGCAGAGAATGGCAATCATGAAAAAACTTGCTGGCACGGGTTGGGGAGCAGACGAGAGAGTACTAAAGAAGCTATATATTGGGCGAGTGAGACCAGTCTTAGAATATGGCATTGCAGCATGGTCAACGGCAGCTAAGTCGAACTTTGACAAAATAAACAGAACCCAAACCAAGCATTGAAAATCATAAGATGGGGCATGAAGTCAACACCCATTGAAGAGTTGGAAAAGATTACTCACCTCCAGCCTATGGAGGAGAGAAGAGATAGCAGAGCCCAGCAACAAGCCGAGAAATTCAGGAGGCTGATAGACCACCCAATGCACCAGACAATAAATGGACTTGGAAGGGGAAGACTGAAGCGAAGGAACTTTTTAGAGACAGTCAAAACAAAGATGAGAGCACACCCCATAAACGCAATATCAACAGCTACGCCCATATGTACTGCACACAAACTACCAATTTGGAAACACCAGTGCTTCCCTGAAATGATAGAAAACGTTCCTGGTATTGAGAGAAAGAACAGCCAAAATGAAACAGAAAGGAGAGTCGTAACCACAAAATATATAGAGAAACATTACCCAAGCAACACCTGGATCCATGCATACACAGATGGATCAGCAACTAATGCAACAGAAGATGGGGGTGGAGGAATCTTCCTGAGCTTAAGCAATGGCACACAAAAAAGATAGCAGCCGCAACAGGGAAATTTTCAAGTAACTTCAGAGCAGAGGCAGAGGTTTTAAAAACTGCATCAGAAATTCTAATGACAGAAAAAAGCTCAGAGAGACCAGTAGCTATCTTCTCAGATGCGCTGTCATTGATTACAACGCTGAAAAGTAAAAGTAATGCTGAACTGGATGACCTAAGAGTAACACTTCACAGACTATGTCAGCAATACAAAAGAGTCGTGATACAGTGGATCCCTTCTCAGTGCAACATCCCTGGAAATGAAGAGGCTGACAGATTGGCAAAGGAAGGGGGAAAGCTTCCTCAACTTGACACAAACATAACTTATGAGGAGGCCAAGAGTTTTATCAAGTGCAGGTACAGGCACAAGTGGGAAGAAGAGCATCCAGGTCACACACAAAATGATCCGTATTACCAGCTCAGCAGAAGTATCTTCAGACTTCGCACAGGTCATAACAGATTGAGATACCATCTATTCAACAAATTAAAGATAGGAACTACTGATGAGTGTGACTGTGGCACTGATAAAGTGACTGCCGAACATCTGCTTCAAAGGTGCCCAACATACAGAGGAACAGAGAAAACGCATATGGCCATTACCAGTACCATTCCTGGAGAAAATCTACGGAGATATCAACAGCCTCAGGCTGACCTCTGCTTTCTTTGAACTTATTCAAGTTGACATCTGAGGGTGAACGAAGAAGAAGAAGATTCTTCTGTCATTTACTAGACACAGTATTAAGGTCTTTGTCTTGTGCAATCTGGCCTGTACTGTTTAATAGTGAAACTGCAGAAGTGATTGCGTCTATTAGTCTGGGTCGTCCTTAGGTACATATCCGTGTTACGTGGGAGGGGGGTTTCGTGCTAGACCTCTGTCGGCGAAGCACTATTTAGGTAGCGCGTAGCTGGCAGAGTGGATAGTGGCGATTCGCTCCCGTGGCAAGGCGTTGGGTGCCGTTCGGAAGGTCCTGGTTCGATTCCCGGTAAGCCTATCACTTCTGTTGTTTTTTTTTTTGTTGTTGTCTAGTCTTCTACTTCTTTATTTCTCACTGAGTGCATTGATAACATACCTTTGTGTGTTGTTTGTTTATTTATTTACTGTTTACAGGCCTCGTGTCCCCCCGATCCCCCCCCCCGCCGCACCCGCCCCCCCCCCCCCCCTACGGACAACATATGGCAGATATTGGCAAAAGAACAGTTGGCCGACCGCAGCTGAGATTCAAAGATATGCGCAAGAGAGACATGAGGGCACTGGACATAAATCCAGCAACCTGGGAGGATGAAGATGCCGATCGCAACAAGCGGCGATGCTATCTACAGCACCACCTCAGGTTGGATGAAAAAAGAAGCTCACACAACAAGCTAGAAGATAGGAGAAAACATCGAAAGGAACACCCGAAAAATAAGCAGCTGAGGGCTGTCACCTTAGGGGTGCATACCCATAGTCAGTTAGGACTGAAGGGGCTATTATTATTATTATTCCAGATCCCAAATGCCCTGAAACCTGAAAACAGATAAGATTTTATCAAGGTCGAACTTTTGAGTTAGAGCAGGCAAAGGCAGGGGGAGTGACTGGTCATCCACCTCATATTACTATGACCTGGTATAGTGAAGTTCTCTGACACTTTACTCCTCTACGGTAAAACCTACTATGGTAATACCTTATTTGTCATATTGGCTGTTTACTTCCTCCCGTGCTGTAAAATGCCATTTATTTTGTTATATATGTGTGCCTTCTGTATATCTTGCCATCTTTGAGTTGTTTTTTGATATTCTTCTTCTTTGTTCGTCCTGAAAAGGACGATGGTTGCGTTGTGTCCGTTTACAGCGAAGCTGCGATGTTTGCGCCTTTCGGCCGACACATCCGCCTTCAGCACGGCATTTTTGGGACCGGGTTAGCCTTCCCTCTTCGATCCCTACTCACTCAGCCAGACTGCAGTGATGCAGCCTGTTTCCAGGACCACCACTTGGAGGTGGAGTAGGGTCTTGGTCAGCTCTGGTTCGCTGACCCTGACGCAAGCAGTCAAGCTATGAGTCGCTGACTGCATTCTTCACTGTTGACGCGTCTTAGGTCCCGTTTTTTGATATTATGATGCAAGTTTGTTGTGCACAACACTTCAAAAGCCAGATCCAAACCTCAGAAATGAGGTATCTGAGGAAAGTGGTTGAAGTAACAAGAAGAGACATGGTCCGCAACCAGACGATCCGTCAAGGCCTAAAATCCCATCCGCTGCAGACCCAAATAGAACAGTCCCAACTAAGATGGTTTGGCCATGTCTGCAGAATGGGAGAAGATCGGCTACCACGACAAGCATGGGAAACAAAGAGCCAGGGATCCAGACCTCCAGGACGACCCAGAGTCCGCTGGGAGGACAACATTAGACAATCTTTGAAGGACCGAGGACTAGAATGGAACCAGGCCAGGAAGAAGACAGCTGATAGAATGGTCTGGCGCTCTCTCTTCCAAACCTCTACACCTCACGGTAGAAGGGGAACGACTAAGTAAGTAAGTAAGTAAGTAAGTTTGTTGTGAAGTTTAGCTAGTCTTTTTTTTTTTGGAGAGGGGGGGGGGGGGGGGGGAAGGGGAAAAGGGGGGGGGGGGGAGAGAGAAAGAAAGGGGGAATGTTTGTAGGGGAGGGGGGTTCTTCTTCTTTCTGTCCTACCTTGTCGTTATCTTAGTCGTCCTCGCTTCCCTAAAAAAAAATTGTTTCGATTTTTGTGTTCAGAATTTTATTTTTCGTCAGAATGCATAAAGATAGTTTTGTTAATGTGAAGTTAATGTACCGTAAAGCTTAAATGTTTTAAACAACATACACCAATACAGATACACACTGACTTACTCACTCTTACAAATTGCGTAGATATGATAACAAACAGCTCATTTGTATCTTACTACTGTAGTTTACCTTTTTTCGACTATTAAAAAAAAAGATAACAGTAGGTCCATAGCAGATACTGCCGTAGGTGAGTTAAGTGTTAGAGACTAATATACAAGGTCCAGCTTAATGGCGAGGGAGTGAGCAGTTCACTTCCTCGCTGCCTTTGCTTTGGGAACCTATCTCTGCTCTAGAGTTCGGGATTGCAAAGGCAGCGAGGAAGGAAAATGGGCATCTCACCTCATAAAGCTGGACGCGGTATGGTGAATTCTCTAACACGTCACTCCCGTATAGCAGTATCTGTAATGGACAACCTTTACCTTTCACCTTACGATACTCAGTATTATCAATTCGTACTTTGTGCTTTCTCTCTGTTTCCGTTTGCCCTGTTTTGTATTCATTAATACTTTCCATTCAGTTAATATTGTGATATTCTAAATTAATGAGTCCATTCGATTCAGAGGCACCTGGATATGCCATGGTTCGTTAAAATATCCAGATACGTGAATAATTAAATGGAGTCGATCAACTCTGATCAGAATATGATCAGACCAACCAGCAGTTGACGATATCAGACGACATACTCGAGGCTAGAATTCTTCTTCTTCTTTGATCCTTAGCCGCCGACCGTCAAAGCAGTCAGTGGCCATCACGCCTAGTGGTGTCTTGTAGGGCAACAACAAATTGATTCCACTTTGCTCGGTCGGCAGCCATCCTTCGTACAGTGCCCCAACTCTGGTTCATTCTTTGCATCTCAGCCTCCACAAGGTTGTTTTTGGTCGGCCTCTCTTTCGTTTTCCTTCAGGGGTCCAAAGCATAGCTGTTCTTGTGATGGCATCGGGGTCTATTCTGAGGACATGGCTAACCCAGCTCCAGCGTCTGCCAGCTATGATGGTCTGCATGTCCTCTTGCTTGCTCCGAGTAAGCAGATCTTGGTTGGTGATGGTATTCGGCCAAAAGATTCGGTGAATTTTTTTTAGACATGTTGTGTGTAAAGAGGACAATTTCGACATTTCCTTCTCTGTAACTCTCCAGCATTCCGCACCATAGAGAAGCACAGAAAGCACACAGCTCTGATATAATCTTAATTTTGTGCTTGTACTGTATTGAGAGGACTTCCAGATGTTGTTTAGGCTAAAAAAGGCTGTTCTTGCCTTATTCATTCTGATGTTGATGTCTTTGCCTGCAAGGCTAGAATGGCAGACGAAAATATGGCTTCACTGAATACTTGAAACGCCCTTTTTAAAAAAAAAAAAAAAAACCTGCCTTCCATGCCAGTTAGTAATATTTATTTTCTGTTGTCTCTTGTGATAAGCCGTTTCCACTTATAATACACTAGTCCTTGCTGCCGTTTCGCTATGTTTCCTAGATCAGTGATTCCCAAAGTAGACTTAAACGTACCCTAGGGGCGATATGATTAACTAAGGGCGGCGATAAGAGGCAATGGTGACGGGGAACTTGGAGGTAAATTAATTTGTAGTTGCAAGGAGATGAAGCCAGTTCTTATTAAGGCATAATCTGTCATGTCTGTGCTTAAAGTTAAATAATCAAGTGCAATAAAGACATTCACGATCTCAACCATATCCAAGCCTGTCTGAGCTAGAATAAAAAGTTGGCATACAAAATTGGGATGCAGTTTTTTTGTCCATCTGGGTATGCTGCATATAGAAATCTTTGAGTTATTTCAGGAACTTCTGTCGATGCAAATTCCAGATTAAGCGTTAAATCCATTTACAGGTACTGAGGAAGTTGAAGTAGTGGAGGAAGAACTAAATGAACCACATACTGACACCGAGCTGAAATCTATGCAATCGATGAATCAACAAGGCTAAGATGGCTAAAATTTGGTATCAAACGTAAGACTTGCAGAGATGGGCATATGAGAGGATGCATCCGTCGTGTATACAACCAGTGAGCTACAGGAACAGTTAGCATTTTTACCCTTCCACAGTTGCTGAGGGAGAATGAGCACCTATGGGTTTGCCCGGATTTGCAGTGAGGTCGGTTCTGATCAACAATAACGATAAGCGAGCTGAAACCGAAGTTTCAGAAGTCGAATTTTCCCATTACTACTCTGCACTATTCACAATGGCGAATCACAAAAAGCTCCTTGTTGCAGTTCCGACATCTTATTTAGTGGAGCGTAATTTCAGATTACTTAACGTTGCGATTTAAGATTTACTCTAAGTGACACTGGGAGGACAACATTAGACAATCTTTGAAGGACCGAGGACTAGACTGGAACCAGGTCAGGAGGAAGACAGCCGATAGGATAGTCTGGCGCTCTCTCTCCCAAACCTCTACACCTCAAGGTAGAAGGGGAACGACTAAGTAAGTAAGACTTTAGATCAGGTATTCGGAAACTGGCATTATTCTAAGTCCGTTAACTAAAGCTTTTACTAACTGTGGTATTTTAAGACTCTTGCTAAAGACTCTCAGACACTGGAAAGCTGGTAGCACTGGATCAAGTTCATCAAGGTTGTTGAATATAATATTAAACTAAGCAGTTTTAATTGGGTTTTTAATAAAACGAGTTCGTCAATTCTTGACTAATGGATGCGAGTCATAGGCAATGACTACAACTCAAAAAAGCCAGATCCAAACTGAAAATGAGGTATCTGAGGAAGGTAATTGAAGAAGCAAGAAAAGACATGGCCGCAACCAGACGATTCGTCAAAGCTTCAAAACCCAGCCCCTGCAGATCCGAGTGGAACAGTCGCAATTACATTGGTATGACCATGTCTGCAGAATGGGAAAAGATCAGCTACCACAACAAATATGGGAAACCAAGAGCTAGGGATCCAGACCTCCAAAACGACCCATTTGCAGCTGGGAGGACAACATCAGACAATCTCTAAAGGACCGAGGACTAGATTTGAACCAGACCAGAAGAAAGACAACCGATATGATAGTATGCCGCTTTCTCTGGCAAACATCTACACGTCAGGGTAGAAGAGGAACCACTAAGTAAGTAAGAGTTCATCAATTCTGTTGAAGATAATATTAAAATACGCAGTTTTAATTGGGTTTTGAATAAATGAGTAATTTTATTGTTACTATTTTGAATTTTATTGTCATTGTTTTCTTTACTCGGCCGAGCTAACTACTATTTTGAAGAATTAGCTTTGTAGGTTAATTTTCTTCTTCTTCTTCTTTCGTTCGCTTGAAATATATTGTCTATATCTGCAATGTTGTTTCTTGTATAAACTTCACTGTCTTTTGTAGTTCATACAGGGGTCCATATAGTTTTGCTTCCAGTGTTGTTTCTCTGGGCCAGTGGGTTTGCCTCAATATATCATATTCGGGGCAATCTTGCAGTACGTGCTCCGCTGTCTGGGGTGCCTGTCCACATGTACACATGGCTGAATTGCCAATCTTGAATTTTGTATACATGTGGCTGCGGAGGCGGTTGTGTCCTGTTCTGAGGCGCAGAATGACTATTTGTTCTGATCTGTTCATAGCTTGGTAGTCATCCTGCGTTGATGTTGGTGGCTTTCTGATAGATTTGATCATCTTTTTCTTCTGATGGTACGTTACTGGTACATCCGGTTGTTCGTCTGCAGCACCTTCTTTAGCCAGTCCGTCTGCTCTCTCGTTTCCTGGTATTCCACAATGAGACGGTATCCACTGCATGGCGACCCTGCGCTGGTTGCACAGTTCAGAAAGTAGGGCCTGTATAACTGGCAATTTTCTGGACTGAAGTGCTTGGAGTGCTGATCTTGCATCTGTCAGGAATACTACAGGCTGTGGACCGAGATTGGTGTTCAGTAGTTTCTCAGTTGCCACCTTGATTGCCTGGACTTCTGCATCATAGTTGTTACAGAATTTCCCCGTTGGTACTCTGACCGTATCCCTAGTGTTGTTTGGGTATTCTATGTACACTCCTGCTCCTCCATTCTTTACTGCATTCTGTGCTGACCCATCCGTGTATACTCGGACCCAGAGGTCCTGTGGGTATTTATCATCCAGGAAACTGAGAGTGACTGTCCTACGTTGCACGCTGTTCTGTTCATCCCTGTCGAATATTCCTTTCACTTTTGTGTGGATGTGTACTGGTAGTCCATGCTCCTCTCTCCAAGGGGTTTGTTCTGGCACAGACTTTAGAGGGCTGTTAACTTCAGGCAGGTCTGAGGTTTGTCTACGAAATCGTTTGGCCTGGTGGATAAAGCTGCTTCTTTTCAGTCGCCCCATTGCTAGGTTTTGGAATCTGTCCTTCATTGGATGGCTCGGCATACAGAGGAACTTTTCTGCCTGTGTTAGCACTTTCGTGTCTCTGCGTTCTCTCAGTGCTTGTATCCTCCCCATTTTCTCCATCTCCACTATAGGCGTTGATTTCATTGCCCCCGTGATGACCCTAAGCGCCTGGTTTTGCACCTTATCTAGCTCTTGTAATGTGGTGTTTGATGCTGGACACCACGCAGCTGACCCATATTCCAGGTGTGGTCGTATGCCCTGCTGGTAAACTTTACTAAGTATTTTCCCGCTGGCTCCCCATGTGGTTCCACTTAGTTTTCTCAGGATGGCTAGCTTCCTCCTGGCCTTTGTTGCTGCCTTGTTGATGTGCTGCTTCCATGTCAGCCTATCATCGAATGTAACTCCGAGATAGGTGGGTTGTTTATCTTCTCTCAGGAGCTCTTTGTTTATCTTGATGACACCAGCTTTTTGTTTGGGAGAGAGGGTGAAGAGCGTAGTGCTGCACTTGTCTGTGTTGATGCTGACACACCATCTATTTGCCCATGAGGTTAAGGCATCTATAGCTCTTTGTAGCAGTTTGGTGGCCACTGTTGCATGCTCATCTGTGCACCATATTACCAGGTCATCAGCGTACATTGCCACTTTCATTCCATGTGGTAGTTCAGCAACCAGGTCATTGATGTAGACTAGGAAAAGTGTGGGGGACAGAACCCCTCCCTGAGGGACGCCATGACGCAGTAGAATTTTCTTACTCTTGAGGCCATCTAGTTGTACTCGGGCTCTTCTGTTATGCAAGTATGCTTTCACCCATTTGTACATCTTACCATTCACTCTACAATTTCTCAGTTTCTTCAGAAGCCCTTCTTTCCAAACCTTGTCAAATGCTTTTCTTAGATCTATCCATGCTGCTAGTACCAGTTTCTTATCTTGGAACGCATCCTCAATCTCTTGGGAAAGGTAAGTTGCCTGATCTTCGGTGGAATAACACTGCCTAAAGCCCGCCTGCTGTGGTACAAGAAGGTTTTCACTTTCAAGGTACCACTGTAGCCTGAGGTTGATGATACGTTCCATTGTTTTGCAGAGGCAGCTTGTAAGGCTGATTGGTCTGTAGCTGGAGGCAGTGGAACTGTCTTTTCCTGGTTTTAGGAGTGGTATCATGATTGCTTCCCTCCAGGTCTGTGGAACTCTGCCTGAGTTCCAACAGATATTGAAGATCTGCAGCAGCTTTGTTTTTGCTGCGGTTCCCAAGTTCTTAATCATTTCATTGGACACTCCATCAACTCCTGGCGACTTTCTCATTTTCAATTTGGATATTGCAAGCTCCAGTTCTCTGAATGTGATTGGTGCCTCCATAACTTCAGGTATGGTTCCATCTCGTCCTGCGTGTTGTTTCTCACGAGTCTCCTGTTGCTTCTCTGGGCTAACTTCGATGTTGTTGTCTTTAGCAAAGGAGTCTGCAAAGTGATCAGCTGCCTGTTTTCCCATGAGGATGTTTCCATCTTTGTACAGAGCAATCCTTGAGTTTCTCTCTGTACCTTCATCGTTAAGTTGCTTTACCAGCTTCCACAGTTTCCTCGTATCTCTTTCAAAGTTCAAGGACTCTGTTTTCTCCTTCCAGCTTCTTCGCCTGGCCTGCAACTTGGCCCTTTGAAATTTGGCCTTAGCTTGCTGGTAGTTATTGTGGTGTTCTTGGCATGGACTGGTCTCTGCCTGCTTTCGAGATGTTTCCACGTCGTTGTGCAGCTGCTCTAGTTCACTATTCCAATATGGTTTGTAGTGCTTACGAGCCCCTCTAGGTATTGTTTCACGGGCAGCCTGTAATATGCATCTGCTGAATTCATCAACTAGCTTATTGATGTCTTTGTCTACAGTCAGATCTCTAGCCAGTATACTAGTACGGTGCTGGTACATTGTCCAGTCTGCCTTCTTGTAGTTCCACCTAGAGAGAGTGCTGCTCTCCTTGACAAGTTCATTTTCCACAATTAGGAAGACTGGCCGGTGGTCGCTGCCTCCAAGTTGTTTCCCTACAACGCGTGTGGTGTTCCACTCCAAGCTGGGTGAGTGGAATGCCAGGTCTGGTGTAGAGGTGGTGTGCCATGATCTCGAGTAGAAGGTTGGTGGGTCGATTGGCTGGTTAATCAGGATAAGCCCATTGTCATCCTGCCAGTTTTCAAGCTCCTCACCTCTCCTGTCCATGTGATCATAGCCCCAGCTCTGTGAGTGGCTGTTGAAGTCTCCGCATACAATCAGTCTTTCTTTTGCTGGGATTGTATCTAGTGCCAGTGGGCGGTCGCTCGGACAGTAGTAGTTGAGCAGGTGGAATTCTGAACTTTCTGTCCTGAGATGAAGCATCTGGTATTCCGCCCCCTCCATATATGTTTCAAGCTGACATGCACTGATGTTATTCCTCACGAGTGTCAGTATTCCACCTTTTCGCCTGTCTATTCGGTCAGATCGGTAGCACTGGTAGCCTCTGATTTTGAAGGCTATGTCTTTGTTGAGGTGGGTTTCTTGCAAGCAACATACATTTACTTGCTCTTCATTCAAGATATTTTCGAGCTCTAATTTTTTGCTGTAGCCGTCTTTTTTACTATTGACGCCTTCAGCATTCCAGTGCATTATTTTAAATGGTCTTTTCTTTGCTTGGCCAGTAGCTCTATTCTCATGCCTCCTGGCTCCCCGGGGCAATTGAGAAGGACCCCCAGTAGTAGGGGTTGGGCCCTTCCGAGGCAGAGGGCCCGGCACTGCGCCTGCCTGGGTGTCCGTCACAGGGCGAGTGCCATAACGTTTTGCAGATATAGGCATACTTCCCATAGCGCTAATGCGTGGCATCCTGATTGCTGTGGTGCGCCTCTTGGCTGGTTGCCTCCGTCTTCAGCACCTTGACTTGCTAGGGCAGACTGTGGTCTTGCTCGAGTCTAGGAGGGCCTGGCCAGTCTTGGTTTTTCAGCCGCTGATGGCTGTACTTGAGCCCCATCTCCACGTCAAGGAGCTGGCCTTGATGGGGTGTAGGTTAATGTAGCTGGCACTAGAGATGTATTTATTGAACCAAGTTTGGGGACCACTGTTATAGATCGTGCGAACATCAAAAAGTTACATCGCTGTCCTGAACGGGTTTACAAATTTCGTCCCACGAGTACTGAGGGACCTGACGGTAACCTCAGCACGACATCGAAACCTGAACTAAGTCTACAAGTCGTGACCTTTGATAAACCCATAAAATTAGATTAAGAATTATTATTTTTTTTTTATTTTTGGTCTCGCCAAGTATAGGGATTGTCCTGTGAGCTTATCTTGTCAGTTAAATTTTGCAGAGAGGCAGATTTCCGATATAACTTGCGCATAAACCAGTGAGCCGAGACTGCCTGTATTTTTTTTTTTTTCCCTATCCAGCGGCACTTGGGTTCAGCACACGAAATAAAATTTCATGCCATTGCGAAGCTGGGGAGCCTGTGGACTTTCTTTCCCTCCGGTCAGGAGCCAGATGTCCGTGCTATCTTCGCCCCTTCCCATCCACAGAGGGTTTGTACTCAGGAGCCGCTCAGGTTATTGCAGTCCCTGGTCCAAGTCCCGGTCGAAGACACCATTTCAAATGTCCTCGCCAGGGCGCGAACCTGAAGCACCTGATCGCCAGCGCAGTGTGGTAACCATTACGCCGACGCGGCTCCCAGACTGCCTGTATTAAACAGGCCTCTTCCGTTAACACAATAAAAATAGTCCCATCGCAGATAATGCCATGGGGGAATGAAGTGTTAAAGACTTTACTACACTAGGTTCAGCATCGAGGGGTGGGGCGACCAGTTCCCTTCCTCGCTCACTTGTCTTTCCCTAACTCAGAACCAAAGTCAGGTAACCATTTACAGCTGGGTAGATTGGAGCGTGAAACGAACCAGGCACCTCTGCCGTGAGAGACCAGCGATCTTACCCCTTTGTCAAACAGACGCTCAAAGTATGTGCTATCACACAAGAATACCTTCCTCAAACAGGCGTCCTCAGTAGTCGGTAAACATAAGAGTATCTTCATCAAACAGGCGTCCTCAGTAGTCGGTAAACATAAGAGTATCTTCATCAAACAGGCGTCCTCAGTAGTCGGTAAACATAAGAGTATCTTCATCAAACAGGCCATGTCATTCATTAATTAATTCATTCATTCATTTATACATTCATTTATACATACAATCATTCATTCATACATTCATACTTATTCTTCTTCTTCTTTCGTTCGCTTGAAATATATTGTCTATATCTGCAATGTTGTTTCTTGTATAAACGTCACTGTCTTTTGTAGCTCATACAGAGGTCCGTATAGTTTTGCTTCCAGTGTTGTTTCTCTGGGCCAGTGGGTTTGCCTCAATATATCATATTCGGGGCAATCTTGAAGTATGTGCTCCGCAGTCTGGGGTGCCTGTCCACATGTACACATGGCTGAATTGCCAATCTTGAATTTTGTATACATGTGGCTGCGGAGGCGGTTGTGTCCTGTTCTGAGGCGCAGAATGACAATTTGTTCTGATCTGTTCATAGCTTGGTAGTCATCCTGTGTTGGTGTTGGTGCTTTCTGATAGATTTGATCATCTTTTTCTTCTGATGGTACGTTACTGGTACATCCGGTTGTTCGTCTGCAGCACCTTCTTTAGCCAGTTCGTCTGCTCTCTCGTTTCCTGGTATTCCACAATGAGACAGTATCCACTGCATGGCGACTGTCGCAAAATTGGTTTCAAGTCATTGCAAACGGGATCAGTTAGATTTATAAACCCGTCTACGATCGAACGACCGCTTTCAAAATGGCGGCGTATCAGCGAAATGTATATCGGACAGAGGAAATCGCCAACGATAAATAAAAACAGAAGGGAATCCGTATGAAAAGGATTTTACATTTCAGTACAGGGAAGGATGGTGTATAACTGCATATAAGATGGAACGGTAGGAAGTTCTCATTTACGGAGATATATGCGTATTTCGGCTGCCCACAGTTACGCTAAAAGCATGTAAACCCACTTCTGTTCTAAATATTAAAATCAACAAATAACAGTTTGGGAAATTACATGGATAGGAAGATAGAGTTTTATCAGCTGTATAAAACTAGATAAGATGGAACTATATGGATATTATATATGCCGAGAATGATAAAGGCAAAATTTCAGTCGACGCACAGTTCGGCCGAAATCACTGTTCGGGAAGGATTTTTCAGGCTTAGGTTTAAGCTGTGACGTCAGTACTCTCCGATACGTCCGCGCTATACGTATTTAAAGCGTATCGGTAAACTGAGCTACAGACCAACACGGTTTTTCAAACCCTTGTTCGTTCCGAACTTCAACTCGTTCGTTCAACCGTCACAACCGTTCCACAAGACACCAACGTCCTTCTCAGGACGCCACTACTCGAGATAAGATCGCGTTATCGTCAAAATGACCAGACATAAGCCACACGCTAAAAAGAGGAAGGTCTACACCAGCCCACCAGCGCAGATCAGCCAGGGTAATCACAATATCACAATCAACAATGACAGACAGCCAGAGAGCAAGACTGCCCCAAGTACTCGTGCCGGGACCGGCCCTTCTATAACTCCGGACACGACGGAGTTAGCTGTGACATGGATCGACCCGACTGAGAGTCTGAGTGGCCCGACCCCTTGCCTAGATAAAGAAGACCCAGAACATACAGAAATATGTAGAGCGTTACGACAGCTGGAGAAAAGAAAACAAGCGCTTCTATCCAGGCTGCACCCACCCGACTCGTCAGCAGTAACCCGGTCTATGACAGAGAAGCCGCACGATGCCGAGATGACAGCCGACCCACCTGCAAGCACTATGAAGGAAGTGATAGAGGCAGATCCTCAACACAGACAGGTACAAGAGGAAGATGTCGCAGAGACCATTTTAGATGCACTTCGAAGACTTGAAGACGGAGACGAGTCCCTTAGGCTCGTTCTTCAAGAAGCAACAGTAGAAGTAGCTCCAGACGTGCTGGACATCGAAACCACTGAGAAGCAAGCTACCATTCCTGATCCTGAGGAAAAACAGCTGACAACTCAAAGGCTCAGACGCAAGATATCACACCGAATAACCAAGAACAAGATTCGAACCAAGCCTGTAGAAGGAAACAAAGACCAAACACTAAAAATACAAGCAACTCAGAAACGATACAGGAGAGGATTGTTAAGATCACCCAGACGTCAGGAAGTGAGGTCTCACTCAGGGCCCTACCCGACAACAAAGTGATCAACATCCTCGAGGTGATAACTGGACGGAGAGGTATCGCCAAAGTAGGGAGGCACGAAAAGGGAGTAGTGCTTTCTCTCAACAACACAGACAAAACAACCTCGCTGATGATCGAACTGGAATCCGGTCCAAAGGAAATCCAGTTGCCCCACCAAATAAAAGTGGTGGTGGAAAAGTACAAGACAACAAAGAAGTTGGTCATCAGAGGGGTGGATACCAGATGTTCCGAAGGCGAGGTCCACAGACGCCTTCAAGCTGAAAACACAAATCTTAAAATCACGCAGGTCGAAAGGCTAAAAACCTGGGCCAAGAAAGATACCAATCTGATGATAGTCACGGTAGAAGGATCGACAAGACCCGAGAGACTGACGCTCGAAACCACAACCAAAAAGACAGAAGCCTATATCCCTCCGGTGATGCAGTGCTCCAACTGCCAGCAGTTCTCGCACACAAAAAAGACGTGCAGGAGAGATGCAGTTTGCCGGTATTGTGCGGGTAGTCACCAATATGGCGACTGCCCCAGGGCAAAGGAGGACCGCAACTACAAAGAAACTAACGAAAACCGTATCTGTGCAAACTGCCACGGAAACCACGGGGCAAGGTACAGAGGATGCCCTGTGTTCCAGGAAACTAAGAGCATCTTGAAGGAGGCCGTGTCTAAAAACATACCCTTCAAAGAGGCCAAACACAGAGTGAATGCGGATGCTACAGAAAAACAGCGCACGATTGACAGAAGACAGCTACACAAGCTGACCGCTGAAATCAACGAAATGAAAAGGAAACAGCAGAACGAAAGCAGAAACAAGCAGGATCCCGTAGACGACAAGGACAGCGGTGAAGACATAATAGATATGCAGAGCGCCAGAGAAATGTTACAGAGCGCCCAGGCAATGCTACAGGAAACAAAATCCATCAAACACGAGATAGAAGTTGACATCGCCAAACTCACAGAGCTAAAGGCAGAGAACGAACAAATACTCAAAAGAATTGAAACAACCATCAAACACGAGATAGAAGTTGACATCGCCAAACTCACAGAGCTAAAGGCAGAGAACGAACAAATACTCAAAAGAATTGAATCAGAGAGAAGGATCGTTGAGGATATCCTTACAAAAACTAGAGAACAAAACAAAGAAACGAAAGACAAAATGAAAATCGACATCGTACAGCAAATGTTACTCAATCAAGAAAGAGCATTAGCAGCCAGAAACGCTAGAACAGCTACTACCAACGATAATTGAAAAAGCACTGTCACAGATACAGGAGAGCAAGAAGACAAAAGCAACAGAAACTAGTAACGTAGAAACACACAAAACTAAACGAGCCAGATAGTTGAGGCAGGACATAAAAAACACCATGAGAGCGACACGGCACCACAAACGGACAAAGAGGAATCCAGACAGCCAGCAAGTGGTCCTTTTCAGGACCAGTCACCTCCAGGACTACGAACGAGATACCAGTGAAGACGATAACACCCTATATACCCCAATTATAACCAAATTTCAGGTTGAACAGGGTATCACAGCAACATAGTAGAAGAAAACAACAACAACAACAACATGAGCTACAGACAACGAAAGAGGGTTCAGACAGACTGGAGGCAGAGTTTCGCCACGACCCATGAATTGTGAGCGGATCGCCAGAAACATTTTTAAGTCCAGTATCTGAAGTCTGAGGGTAAGCGAAATTATGATAACTACCGTGTATAATATTTGTTATTTCAGGTTCATACAGAATTCACAAAATATGCCTGTATAATATTCATTGATATAACGTATTATTATTTTAATATGATTTATTCATGTGCATTATGGATGAGTGTTGCTTGTACAAAAAGTAATCACAAATAGCCCCACGGCCTAATGAAGTTATATTTATCATATTGCTTTATCGCTTACGAAGATAAAGGCAGTCCCATGGCAGAGATTGTCATAGGGAAATGAAGTGTTAGAAACTTCATCATGGAAGATCCCAGTTTACGAGGTTAAGGTGACTAGTCCCCTTCCTCGCTGCCTTTGCCTTCCCTAGTTCGAGCGCACAACTTTGTACCCATTTACAGCTGGTAAACTGGAGGGTTCTACAGCCAGTTTCAGTAGAAAGCAACCTGATCACATGGTCACTCACTTTATTTATTTTATGTATTAATTTTGGGTAGTTGCTAAGATAGCATCAGTATTTGAATTTGTACTTGATATGAATGATTTGGAAGGATCAAGTTATAGCATATGAAGGGATGTATAGGAGCGGAATAAACCAGATGATGTTTATTACTGATATGTTAATATTAATTCTATATCATTGAATTGATGTTACTTGCTATGACTGTAGAACTTTGACACCTGATGACTGACTTGTCTGACTTATGTGCTAGTCAGTTACACTTAATTGAAATGTTAATATTAATGCTATATCACTGAAATGATGTCCTTACTTACTATGATTGTATAACGGTGACATCTGATGACTGACTGGTCTGACATCTGTGCTAGTCAACTACAAGTCTAGCCAGATACTAGCCAAGGCTGATATGTTGCAGGTTCCATGAAATAACTCAAACCAGACTGTCCAGTATCAGAAGCCGGTGTAGTTCATCCGAGGCAATCCCACCAAAGTGCAGGACCCCAAAGAGTGAACTTCAACTGGTCATTGGCATCCCTACTGTTGGGCCTACCAAGTCTGATATCAGCAAAGGACAGTTTCAGCAGTATCAAGTTGGAAAGATAAGTGTCCTGTTTGACACTGACCACCTATACATGTGAAACAGCCAATAGTTGAAAACAATAAGTAACCATACAGAAACTCAGTCAACTGATGACAGTTATCCTTAAATTCAAAGGACTAATAACAGTGATTTCAGTAACTTTATTATTTAAGATCTTGAAGTATAAACAGACCATAATAGTAATTGTGTGAATACTTTTATATATATATGTATATGCTCTTTTCCAACTAGTAGAAATAGAATATTAGTGTAATTATTAAACTATTTTAACTGTACCTGAGGATTTATTCACTTCTTCCATTTGTGGTTTCAGTGAATGTTCATTTTACTTATCCCCTAGAATATAAGTAATCATAAGATAGTCATAGGGAGGAGACACCTTAAATCCTGGTACTACTTCTTACCAACTGGGCCAGGGTTTTTACAGTCTGACTATTTTTATGATAACAATACACCAGTGCTTATTTCTAAGACTGGGGTATTACTTGTAAGGTCAGAACTCTTTACTGGCATACTCTTACATATAAATAATTTTAAATAACCTCCCGCTACAGTGGGGGCTCGTCTGCGGGATATATCTTTGATATTCCTGAGCCATCTTTCTATTTCTGCTGTGTAGGAAATTTTCTTTTTTGTAAATTTTTTTTTGGAAAGAGTAAACATAATAGGAAGAATATAAAAAAAAAAAATTTTTAGGAGTACCATTGAGTACAGATAAAGAAAGCTGTTTCATATATGGTGAAGTCAGTTTAATTAACTTTAATTTTAACTAAGTTAATTATATTGTAGTCTTCTTCTTCTTCTTGCGATCGCATCTTTGATGATTACACCGTCAGACGAGTTCTCATGATGAATTCGACTGTTGTTTGAAGTTCCTCTTTAACTCCATATAGCTTTGAGTTTAGTGTTGAGTCATTGGGCCAGTATATCTTTCTTAACTGGTCATACAGAGGACAGTCCTGTAGAAAATGCTCAGCAGTTTGTTCGTTTAATCCACATGTGCACAGTGGTGAAGCAGACAATCGTAGCTTGTGCATGTGTTTATTCAGTTTGTTATGCCCTGTCCTGAGTCGAAAAATAGTTGTCTGTCCCTGCCGGTCGAGAGTGTGATAGTCGTCTTTGGGTTGGTTCTGTTCTCTTCTGATAGTCTGGATAGCTCTCTTTTTCTCAAAGTATGTGACTTCATTATCTTCTTGTTCACATTCTCCTCCCTTTTTTGCAAGTTTATCTGCCTTTTCATTTCCGGGTACACCACAATGAGATGGTACCCACTGAAGTATGGTTCTCTTTTTGGCAGCTACCTTGTTTAGTTCATTTCTCAGATGCGGGAGTTTACCACCCTTGAGAGCTTGCAGGACAGACAGTGCATCTGTGAGGATGACTACCTGGTGGCAGTCAGAGTTGGTGTTATAAATCATATTTGCAGCTTGCTCTAGAGCTTGAACCTCAGCTGTATAGTTGGAACAGAATTTACCAGTGGGAATGTGCCTAGTCTCATAGTGGTTGTCAGGATATGAGATAAAGATACCGGCACCTCCATTCCTAACAGCATTAGTTGCTGATCCATCTGTATAGGCATGTATCCATGATTGATCGGGATAGCTTTCTTGGATCACACTCAATGTAGCAGTTCGCTTTTGCAGATCATTATACTCACATCCACTTGTGAGACCACTGACTGTTGTATTAATTTGGAGGGCACTGCTGGCCTGCTCCCATGGTACAGGGTATAGGGTGGGCTTCAGTGGTGTTGTCTTCATGGATAGGTCTTCTTGATGCTGTCTTATAAGTCTTTTCCCCCGATGCACAAAGCTGCTACGCTTTAGACGTCCCAATGCCAGATCATCTAGTCTTGCCTTCATTGGGTGCATTGGCATACTGTTGTACTTTTCCATCTGGATCATGGTTTTTGTGTCTCTTCTATGGGACAATGTCTGTAATCCAGCAACCTTCTGCATCTCTGTTATTGGTGTAGTTTTCATGGCTCCTGTAATGAGCCTGAGAGCTTGATTTTGCACCTTGTCCAAAGACTGCAGATGTGAGTTAGCAGCTGATGACCATGCTGCTGAGCTAAACTCTAAGTGTGGTCTTATTACTCCATTATAAATCTTCTTTAGATTTCGTTCATTTGCTCCCCAGTTGGTACCTGCTAATTTTCTGAGTATGCCTAGTCGTCTTCGGGCCTTTCCTTCTGCATTTTCAATATGCTTATTCCATGTAAGCCTTTGGTCAAATGTCACCCCAAGATAGGTGGGGTAGCTTTCTTCCTTGATCACGGTTGTCCCTAGGTGTATGTTAGCTGATTTGTCCTTGGGGGCGAGGGAGAACAGTGTTGTGGAGGTTTTGTCTGTGTTTATTGTGATAAGCCATTTCTCTGCCCATGACACTAGCATGTCTGCTGCCCGCTGCATTCTATAATTTGCTGTGGTGACATTTTCATCAGCGCACCAGAGTACTAGGTCATCTGCATATAAGGCAGCTTTAACTCCTGCAGGGAGATCTTTCACCAGGTCATTGATGTAAACAAGGAAGAGTGTTGGGGAAATTACTCCTCCTTGAGGTACCCCCTGATGGAGCAACACTTTTCTGCTCTGCAGACCGTCAAGAGTGACTCTAGTTCTCCTGTTATGCAAGTATGACTGGATCCATTTCATCATGTTGCCCTGGATTCCACTTCTCCTAAGTTTTGCAATGAGGCCATCTTTCCACACCCTGTCAAAGGCCTGCTTGAAGTCGACCCAGATCGTTAGGACCTTTTTCTTCTCCTGGAAGGCATCTTCTGTTGCTTGAGACAAGTAAGTAACTTGGTCTTCTATACTGTAGCATTCTCTAAATCCAGCTTGTTCCGGCACCAGGATCTGCTCAGACTCTAAATACCATTTCAATCTGTGGTTGACTATTCGCTCCATAGTCTTCCCAACACAGCTTGTGAGACTGATTGGCCGGTAACTTGCAGCCTCGGTCTTACATTTCCCTTTCTTTAGTATGGGTATTGTGATGGCTTCTCTCCATACTTGGGGTACCGTTCCTTTCAACCAGCTGTGGTTGAATATCTCAAGCAGTTTTGTCTTTGCTGCCGAGCTCAGATTTACTAGCATTTCGTTGCTGATTTTGTCTGGGCCGGGTGACTTTTGAAACTTAAGCTTGGAAATAGCCTTCTGTAGTTCTCCTAGTGTGATGGGTTCCCTCATTGGGGCAGGAGTATCTGTCTGTCCCATGGTTGCCAGTATCTCCCTTCCCATCTCTCTCTGATGGTCCATGTTAATGGGCAAGTTGCTTTCCGAACTGTATCTTCTAGCAAACAAGTCTGCAGCTTGTTTTCCTCTGAAAAGTTTGCCACCCCCATCCAATGTGATAGTCTGCCCTGGTGAGGAATGCTCTTCATTTAGAGACTTGACTAATCTCCAAAGTTTCCTGCCGTCTTTCTCAAGGTTCAGCGATGCCGTTTTAGTTCTCCAGCTTTTCCGCTTTTCTTCTAGCTTTGTTCTCTGAAACTCTGCTACAGCCTTTTTCCATTTGTTGTGAGTTTCAAGTGAAGGCTGAGACTCTGCGTCCTTTCTAGCCTTGTCCATAGCTTCCTGACGTTCTTGGAGTGTGCTGGACCAGTATGGTATGTAGTTACGCCGGCATCCTTTGGGAATGGTTTCTTTTGCAGCTTGTAGTATGCATCTGTTGAAGTCTTTTACCACTTCATTAATGTCTCTGTTCTGTACCTTGAGGGTAGACAGCAGCGTGTTCACCTGATGCCTGAATAAACCCCAGTTGGCTTTTTTGTAGTTCCATCTTGTAATGGCTGGGCCTGTACTGAGAGTTGCACTCTGGACAGTAAGAAAGATTGGGCGATGGTCGCTTCCCCCTAGTTGGTCTCCTACTTCTCTACTAATAGATCCAGCTATATCTGGTGTGGAGAAGGCAAGATCTGGTGTTGAGGTTGTGTGCCATCCTCTGGAGTAGAAGGTAGGAGTATCTGTGGCATTATTGACTAGGATTAGGGAGTGATCATCTTGCCAAGTTTCAACCTCTTCACCTCTGTGATCCAGATGGTTATAGCCCCAGCTCTGGGAGTGGCTATTAAAGTCTCCAACTGCTATAAAGTTGGTGGCTGGTACCTGTATAGAGCTGAGACTCAGGGGTTTGTTGTTCGGACAGTAATAGTTCAGGAGTTCCATTTCCATCTTGTCTACCTTTATCTGCAGCAGCTGATATTCCGCTCCATCCACGAAGGTTTTCCCTTCGCGTGCAGGAATGTCATTCCCTACAAGAGCAAGCACCCCTCCCCTTCGTCTATCTTGTCTGTCGGATCTGAAGCATTGATATCCCCTTATTTTAAAGGTTTGATCTGCTTTCAAGTGAGTCTCTTGGATACAGCAAACACTGACTTGCTTCTCATACAAGATGTTTTCCAGCTCTGTCTTTTTTGCTGTATCCAGCCTGCTTGCTGTTCACTCCCTCTGCATTCCAGTGCATCATGACAAGTGGCACTCTGGGTTTCTCTTTTTCTGTTTTGTTTTGGTCAGTAGTTCTCCTCCGCCGTCTGTTGACTCCACAAGACGGTCTAGAGGGTCCTCCAGTAGCTGAGGGTGGGCTCTGTCGAGGCTCAGAGCCCGGCACTGCACCTGCCTGGTGGAGCTCCACAGGGCGAGCACCAGAACGAGATTTATTTATTTATTTATTTTTTTTTTTTTGTACGCCCGCTAATACTCGAGGCGAAATCTCAGGTTATTATTTTATGTCTAACCTGACATTGATTTTACGTGAGTATCCCTTTTTTCTTGTACAGAGACAGGTGTCCCTCGCCATTCAGGCAAATACTCTCCGATTTCGGAGGTACCCATTACAGCTGGGTCGGCTCAGGAGCCACCAATCCCTGGTCGACGACACTCCTTCAAATGTCCTCGCCAGGTCTCGAGTTAATCCAGTACAAATCCCGGTTGACGAAAAATCCTCAAATGTCGTCGCCCGGGTTTGATCCTGAATCACCCGGTCGCCAGAGCGGTGTTGTAACCACTACGCTAGCGCGGAGATTTATTTGACGGTGTACTCTCCATAGAAAAAAAAAAGCGAGTTGCATGATACTGTGGTTTCCGGTGCGCCTTCTGGCCCAGTATCTACGACTTTAGCACCTGTTCAACGGGAGAGTGGGCTCATCCCTAATCTGTTTATGTTCCCAGTAGTAGACTATTCGCAAGCAGCCTGGGGGTGTCACTGCTCTGCGCGGACCTTGTTTACCGAGGCGGCGTCCGAGCTCGTATGGTGAAAATATGGTTGCGTTATCTTTAAAATAGCCCTGTCTTTCCCGTGGCTTTTCTGCCATCCTGCAACTTTGAGTTAGGGAGTTCTGAGCTCCAGTCTCTTTCCCAGGCATTTTATCCTGGCCTGGCACGCATACAGAGGACCCCACTTCTGGTTCTAAGTTAGCAGTTGGGGATAGGTGGGGTAGCACACTGTGCATTCCCCGTCATCCAGGGGGCTCTCCAACTATGCAGAGCTTGCACAATGCTGTGCTCTGGTTCGGGGCTCTCCCAAGGAATCCTCACGTCCTGCACAGAGCCACTTCCCGATACCCACCACCTGCCAACCCTCCATTGTAGAAATCTCCTGCATGCGGCCATCCAGTCAAGAGCCAGTATTAAGTCTGGTGCCCAAGTGATCCCCCAAGCTCAGTGTGCAATGCTGGGTTCTCATCATGCTGCAACACAGGAGGGATTGTGATGCTCAGCCATCTCTCTCAATTCTGCACCGATAAGTGACATCGGGGACTTAACTTTGCCTCAGTACTGGGAGGCCCCGTTTCCGGGTACACCACACACAGCCAATTGAGGCAACGGTCGCCATGGGCGTGATAGACGACAAACAGTGAAGAATGAGGCAAGAAAGCATTTAACCCATGAAGTGGGGGTGGATTGGTGCAGACCAGAGCATGTACCACTCGCCGGTGGGTTCTGCATCTACACCTATAGGGTTCCACCCACTCCTCAGCCCATTTAGTCTGGCCCCTCACCCAGGACCTGTCCGGCTTGGGTGACCCTGCCAGGAGTAAAACTCCCGCCGGCATAGCTCCCGGGATCATTGAGGCGCTCAAGCTCTCCAACCACGGCAAGGTAGGCTTACATGTGGAGAGTATATTGTAGTAAATTAGTTGGAGTAAGATCGCTTGCCCTACTAGACTACAGATACATCATGGCTGACTTGGTCAAATTTAGGTCGGCTACACTGCAGGTGGGAAAAGAGCTTGGCATGGATGGTGACGCTCTGATCCGGTATGTCACGACGGAATGTGAAAAGTACACCGAGAGAGAAGCAAAGCAATTAGAAGCAGAGAGAGAAACAAAGAAATTAGAAGCGGAGAGAGAAGCCAAGAAATTAGAAGCGGAGAGAGAAGCCAAGAAATTAGAATTAGAAGCAGAGAGAGAAGCCAAGAAATTAGAAGCGGAGAGAGAAGCCAAGAAATTAGAAGCTGAGAGAGAAGAAAGGAGGTTACAAGCAGAGAGAGACCATGAGCTGAAAATGAGACAGCTTGATCTTGAACTTCAGGCTGGGACTATCACCCATGGTAATAGCTCACCTCATTCTGCGAATAGCTCTTTTCAGAACACAGCAAATGGAGCCATGAACTTCCACCTAGATCCATTTGTTGAAAAGGAGGACGCAATTGAGTCATACCTGGATAGGTATGAAAGGCTAGCCTCTACATATGGACTGGAAAAGGAAAAATGGAGTCTAAAGTTATCCCAGGGATTGAGAGGTATTGCATATGATGTGTTTCTGAAACTCCCCAAAGAAGATCAGGAAAATTATGAAATACTAAAGCAAGCCTTACTGATCCGGTATGAAAAGAACTCTGAGGCATATAGGAAGAAATTTAGAACTTCTAAACCTCTACCTGGAGAAACATATAACCAGTTCTCAGCTAGGCTAGAAACGTATTTGTTGAAATGGAGTAGTTTAGGTAAGTATCAGAAAACCTACGAGGATCTGAAAGAAATGGTTATGTTAGAGCAAGTGAAAGATTCCATGTCTCAATAAATGAGGAAATTCCTTATGGAACAAGGAGCAGAGAGGCTGGAAGACATTTTGAAATGTGCAGAGAGATACCAAGCAGCTCAAGCTGAATTGATAGGAACAAAAAGGAAGCAGGTAGAAGGATATAAGCCACCACCGCAGAATACCGATTTTGACCAGATGGATCAACCACACAGATACAAGCAAAGATTTGATAATAAGGACAAGAACCCTCGGACTCAGGAAAATAAACCCTACAAACAGGGAGCTAAGTGGTGCAAATTTTGTAAGATGAGCAACCACAACACGGATGAATGTGGGAGGAAAAAACCCCTTCATCATGCTGCATGTCTACAGGTGAGGACTTCTGTTAGGAAGGAACTGACTGTGGGTCAGAATAGCCTACATCACCTACCTACCCAGGAGATAGTGACTGTGAATGGCAAACAAGTCACAGGAATGTATGACACAGGTTTGTCCTATGACGCAGTCGTGTGTGCATCTCTGGTGTGCCCTGAACAAATCACCACAGAAACAGTAGAGATTCAAGGGCCACTAAAAGGAACATCACCCCTTACATTACCCATAGCAAAGATTCATGTCAGTTGTCGCTATGTGGAAGGGGAGATAAATGCAGCTGTGATAGATGATCCCTTTTACCCCCTAATGTTGGGGCATAAATATGTTTTCTTAGGAGACCCTGTAAAACCTATGGTTATGGCAGGAATCCAGACCAAGGCTGACTCCAGGAACATAGAGAGGGACACCAACGTAAAATTTCATTCAACTGAAATGAAACGGGCTCAAGAAGCAGACAGCACGTTGAAGCCTTGTTTTGGCAAATTATCAAAAACACATAAAGCTCCAAGGAAAGGACATTTCTATATGGAACATGGACTCTTGTACAGGAAAGCTGGAAGAGGGACGAAAAGTCATGGTCAAATCGTTGTACCATCCACCTATAGGAATAAGGTTATAGGCTGGGGACACATCAACTTTGAGTGAACACCTGGGTAATGGTGCCACAAAACAAAGAATAGCCACCCAGTTCTACTGGCCAGGTATTACGGAAGACATAAATCAGTATGTAAATTCCTGTCCAGAGTGCACCTATGTAGATTCAGAAAGTCGACGGAAGAGTCTTCATCAAAAATCTACAAGCAAACCAGCAATCAGGGGTACTCCCGAGATTTGCACGGGAGGGGAAAGGAAACATCCCATACAGGTTCAATTGCAGTCTGAACCCCATGCGCGGGAAAAAAGGAACAAATCACGTAGCGAAAATCAAACACCTACGGATTTGCGAGGGAAAACCACATCCAACTATCAACGAAAAGAGGGTGGTAAACTTCATGGGAAACCTACCGACCCGGTTTCACCAGCAGTAAGAGCCTGGATGAAAAGCCGAACAGGAAGGAGAGAGATAGTAAAGGATGAATATATTCTTGGAAAACAGAATGTGGGCGCAGATTTTCTTAGTCGTCATCCCACAGAGCTTGAGGAGGATAGAAGGAAGGAAAACTAACCTCGGAATGGTCGTTTTGCAATTGTCTTGTACCCAATAGTTAAGCTAGATATCATCCAGCTTAAAATATGGGGGAGCTATGTCGCAAAATTGGTTTCAAGTCATTGCAAACGGGATCAGTTAGATTTATAAACCCGTCTACGATCGAACGACCGCTTTCAAAATGGCGGCGTATCAGCGAAATGTATATCGGACAGAGGAAATCGCCAACGATAAATAAAAACAGAAGGGAATCCGTATGAAAAGGATTTTACATTTCAGTACAGGGAAGGATGGTGTATAACTGCATATAAGATGGAACGGTAGGAAGTTCTCATTTACGGAGATATATGCGTATTTCGGCTGCCCACAGTTACGCTAAAAGCATGTAAACCCACTTCTGTTCTAAATATATTAAAATCAACAAATAACAGTTTGGGAAATTACATGGATAGGAAGATAGAGTTTTATCAGCTGTATAAAACTAGATAAGATGGAACTATATGGATATTATATATGCCGAGAATGATAAAGGCAAAATTTCAGTCGACGCACAGTTCGGCCGAAATCACTGTTCGGGAAGGATTTTTCAGGCTTAGGTTTAAGCTGTGACGTCGGTACTCTCCGATACGTCCGCGCTATACGTATTTAAAGCGTATCGGTAAACTGAGCTACAGACAACGAAAGAGGGTTCAGACAGACTGGAGGCAGAGTTTCGCCACGACCCATGAATTGTGAGCGGATCGCCAGAAACATTTTTAAGTCCAGTATCTGAAGTCTGAGGGTAAGCGAAATTATGATAACTACCGTGTATAATATTTGTTATTTCAGGTTCATACAGAATTCACAAAATATGCCTGTATAATATTCATTGATATAACGTATTATTATTTTAATATGATTTATTCATGTGCATTATGGATGAGTGTTGCTTGTACAAAAAGTAATCACAAATAGCCCCACGGCCTAATGAAGTTATATTTATCATATTGCTTTATCGCTTACGAAGATAAAGGCAGTCCCATGGCAGAGATTGTCATAGGGAAATGAAGTGTTAGAAACTTCATCATACTTGCTATGACTGTAGAACTTTGACACCTGATGACTGACTTGTCTGACTTATGAGCTAGTCAGTTACACTTAATTGAAATGTTAATATTAATGCTATATCACTGAAATGATGTCCTTACTTACTATGATTGTATAACGGTGACATCTGATGACTGACTGGTCTGACATCTGTGCTAGTCAGCTACAAGTCTAGCCAGATACTAGCCAAGGCTGATATGTTGCAGGTTCCATGAAATAACTCAAACCAGACTGTCCAGTATCAGAAGCCGGTGTAGTTCATCCGAGGTGTCATGAAATATTCTAATCCACATATATAAATTATTAGGTAAATATGAAGCCTAACAAATAAAATTAATAAAGAGAAGAGCAATGGTAAAATGACAGTGCTGTCCCAAAGAATGTACTCGAAATCCCCCTTGTTTTCTGCTTCGTCTGCAAATTGTAACGCTTTCACGTTGATAGTAAAGCTTACTGTATTATTACCCGCCTTCTTCAATGAAACGTGTGCTGTATTTCTTGGAAAAGCATTGAGACGTACTGCGTAATGACCTAAATTAACCCTAACATTAATTATACTGCGTTACCAAAACGAACGAACAGATGGACTAAAGGGATAAAAAGAGAAGGGAGAGGCAGAAAGCCGAACACTAAACCCGCTTCGCGCGATACACAATTACTACCATCACGCGTGTAAGTCTACATGCACTAATTTTTTTTCAGACGGACAGTGATAAAATACACTACCCTTTCCCAGAGTTAGGTTTATAAATCATAACAGACTCTTATTAGAAAAGACAACATTATATGGGTTTACGTTTGAACACATAACAGTACCCAGACAGCACATCTTCTAAACAGGAGATAGAAGAAATTGCATATTTTGAACGCAGCCACGTAGCTCCTTTAAATTAGTATTTTTGGGTTCCTTAGGGTTTGCTGACAAATAATATGTAAAACGTTACGCAAATAGTCCAGGAATTAATAAATTATACCCAAAATAAAATATTGGGGGTGCCTGACAGCATAAAATCATTTCTGCTCATAAAATTTTTTTTTATAACGTGTTTGAAAAAACCTTACGTTACATAAATAGCCTACCATGTAAACTCCAAATTGATTGGAGCGCAACAAATGAAAGCCTAACCACGATTGGTCGGGCTATAAATACTATCTTGGTTGTTGGGGGAGACGGGAAAAGATAACATTTTTTCAAACACTTGTCGAAACGTGGCTCATTGGCCAGTCTCGCTGATATACACACTTGGGAGCGTTAGTTCGAGACCACTAATTCAAATAAGCTTGATAAAGCGACAGTACGTTGAAGCCAGCTCACATTTTTGCTAAAATAAAAGCCTGGAACATAGGCAGAACGGAATTTGTGCCAGTTTGTGCCAGAATTCATTGCTAATCAACGTATCTGTGTTTATTTCCATGAAATTGTGGTAAGCTTGAACCATTCAGTATCTTTTAATGAAAAAATTGAATGTGAATTGTTGATTTATGCCTGTATATATATGTGTAGTTCAGTGGCAAACGTGAGGTAAAGCCTATAATGCTCCAGCCTGAACAGAGGGTGTCGGAGAGAAGTAAAACGGCATGGAATGGCCAAGTAGTACACTGACACCTGGATGATGGACTAGAAAGAAATAATGCTGGAAGTGCAGAGGCGTAGTAACCATTAAGAAGGGTAATACTGGAATAAAGTATTTCAAATGAAGCTGACTGTTGGCCTAACGCTCTGAACGCAATGTTTGTGCTGTATTGTGATCAGTGTAAAAGAGAATATAAATTAGTTATGAAGTAGAAGGTACATCCTTCTTGATTTCAGGGACAGTGGTCTTGATGGTAGTGAGCAGCACCTGGTCAGAGATTTGCTGAATCCAGAGTCGGACAGCATACTCCTTGGTCTTTTTAGCTATCAGTGAGGTGTCTCCTGAGCCCAGAGGAGAATTCGAGCAGAGGAGTCCTTTCCTGCCGCCATCACTCAAGATAAGCAGAGTTGGCCAGCTGAGCTCAACATTATGTCCCCTCATCTTGAACTGATTTTTTAAAATTAACATTAAGAGGGGAATTTACTTGTCTTAAAATCAGGAACTGTGAACATCTACAATAATGGTCCCTAAAGACAAACTATTGAAGTCATGATGACAAATACCAACAGAGCTTGAACAAAACAAAACCAGTATTACCTCATTTTACCACTACACAATTGACACACATAGAACATTGGTAATAATATATGTCACTACAATATTCATATTAAATACATTCTGTACATAACTTGTAATTTTAAATTGATTGTGATTCCTGGTTCCCTTGTAGTTGAATCAGGACACATATTCATTCATGCCAGTAATGAATACATATTGTTATTTGAAACGTTACTAGTGACTTCTTTAAGATATTCTCATAGAGTGTTATATGTATGTGAGTGTCACAGTGTTGTTAAGAGTAGTGGATTAAATTAAATTGTTTATCTGTCTGTTGTTGTGACTTACACTTCACCATACTCATACCCTAGACACATAACGTAGCATCACACTATTCCAGAATAATTCTGACTGAGATATATAGATATGTGGTAGCAAGTAAGGTTATATATATAATATACTACTCTTATTAGATATATATATACCTTCACAGCTGATCTCAGTCAGTACACTAAGTCCCGTATAAGTATTTATAACTTCCCACTTCACCACATATATTGGGGTCTCGCTCTTGGGATTTTGAATCTTTAACTATTAAAAATATTGGGGATAATTCACTTCAGGGAATATAAGAATTAAAAGGTATCCTTGGGTGGAATTAAATAAGGTTGAGCTCACGGTGCCTGTGTTGTCCATTAGAGATTGAATTGTTGGTTAGACATTGTATTAAGTTACCTGATAGACAATGGCGGACCTGGCCAAATTTCGATCTGCTGCGGTTCAGACTGCAAAAGAGTTAGGATTAGATGGGCAAGTTATGGTTGCCTATGTTACTACGGAATGTGACAAATTTATTGAACGCGAAGAAAGAAGGTTTGAAGCCGAAAGAAGGTTAGAGGCTGAAAGGGAAATTAAGAAGTTACAATTTGAAGCTGAGGCTGAGACTAAGAGGTTGCAGATTGAAGCTGAGGCTGAGACTAAGAGGTTGCAGATTGAGGCTGAGGCTAAGAAATTGGAAGCAGAAAGAGAAGACAAAAGATTAGCAGCAGAAGAGAAGAAATTAGCTGCAGAAAGGGAAGCCGAGGAAAGAAGACAAGCTGCAGAAGAAAGAAGATTGACTGCAGAGAGGGAAGCAGAAAAGGAGGAGAAAAGATTACAAAGGGAACATGAATTACGACTAAGGGAGTTTGAGTTTCAAGGCCATGCTCCTGAAAATGGTGCCAGTCCCTTTGCCTCTGATGCTACGGTTACTCAAGGAGCCTCAATCTCAGCTATGAATTTTCATTTAGATCATTTTGTTGAGAAAGACGATGATATTGAGAGCTATATAAATAGGTACGAACTATTAGCTACCACGTATGGGTTGGAGAGAGAAAGGTGGAGCTTAAAGTTATCTCAGGGACTTCGTGGGGCAGCTTATGAAGTTTTTGCAAAAATGAGCAGAGGTGATCAGGAAAATTATGACATGCTAAAGCAGGCTCTTTTTGTTAAGGTATGAAAAGAATGCAGAGTTTTACAGGAAAAAATTTAGGAATGCTAAACTACTGTCAGGTGAAACCTATCACCAGTTCTCTGCACGAATAGAGACATACTTGGAGAAATGGACTTCTCTGGGGAAAACCCAAGATCTTAAGGAAATGGTCCTTATAGAGCAACTAAGAGAGTCCATGGCTCCAGACCTGAGAAAGTTTCTCATGGAACAAGGTGCAGAGAGGCTGGTGAGTTGCTAAATGTTGCTGAAAGGTATCAAGCAGCTCAAGCAGAGGTAACAGGTAATAAAAAGAAACAGGTGGATAACTTTAGGGCACCACAGAACTTTAATAAATTTGATCCTAGGGATCAAAATAAAGGTAAGCACCAATTTGATAGGCCACGGTATGAAAATAAAAATAAATTCCCACAATTCGATGAAAGGAAATATGATGAAAGAAAATCTTTCAACCAAGGAAAAAGGTGGTGTAAGAATTGTCAGATGGACAATCATGACACTGACCGTTGCAGAAGGAAACCTGTGTATATGGCAACCCTTCAGGTCAGGTCGACCTCAAGACAGGAGGAGGATATTATGTTGGATACCACTCCAGAAGAGATGAGGAAGGCACAGGCTGGAGATAAAACACTCAAGCCTTGTTTCAGAAAATTGTCAACTTGTCATACAACTCCAGGCAAGGGAGATTTTTACATGAAAAACAAGTTGATGTATAGGAAGGCCGGAACTAGATCCCATGGTCACGGACAGCTGGTTCTTCCAAAAAGATACAGGACAGAATTAATAAGGAGCCTACATGTGAAACCAGATGGGGACCATGAGAAGATAGGTACCATCATTCAAAAGGTGGCTCACAATTATTATTGGCCCAAAGCAAGATGGGACATTGAGAATTTTGTAGAAAGGTGTAGCATAGCACATGAGGGAACACCCACAAGTGGGAACATGGATCAGGACCTGGACACGCCACGGGGCAAAATCAGGCCTGACAATAAAAAGAAATATAGATTTGATAAAGTGGACCAAATGGAATGGGAAGCCCCTTTTCACGGACAAGCTTCACTTAACTGTTTTACAATGGCCACTATGCGGAGAGTGCAAAAGGATGTCTTACCCCAGGATAAGCCGACAATCCCTCAATCGGACTTAAACAAACTGGAGGAAGAAGATGTAGAGAGGAAATCTCTCATCAAGAATTTTAAGAGGGGAGACAGCCCCAAGAAAAAAATTGGTAGCGGTCGTTTTGTGAATGATAATTCTGGGAGGAAAAATCATCACTATAAAGCTTCAAGTGGAAGAGACCATACCGGTGTATGGACAAATAGGTCCACACAATTAAAGGTCCATATGTAGCTTTGTTAAGAACGTGGACTGATGAAAAGGCAGAGGAAAACATTACATCTTCATACCAGTATGTGAATGAGCTGACCACTCGGTTGAAAACTGGCTGGAAACTTGCCAATGAAAATTTGAAACAAGCCAGGAAGAAACATGCTGCCTATTATAACAGGAAGGCGAAAGACAGAAATTTGGCTGTGGGAGAGAAGGTACTGCTTCTTTTGCCCGGGAGTCAGAATAAGTTACAAATTGGATGGCAGGGTCCATATACAGTTCTAGAGAAGGTGTCTAGAACAAATTATAAGATAGATAAGAAGGGGAAAGAAAAAATCTATCATGTGAATCTCCTGAAGAAATATTTGGAAAGAGAACATCAGGAAGAGACACACTTGTTGACCTTGTCCATCGCCATGGAGATGAAAAAGGAACCACTTTCATCATTTGAATATCCATTACACCCCTGTGAGACAGCAGCACAGGTGAAAATCAGTACACATTTAACGAAAACTCAGAAAGAGAGAGTGCAACAGGTTCTAAATAATCATGCAGAGGTGTTAACAGACCGACCAGGGCATACAAACCTATTGGAATATGATATGAAATTAATAGACTCCACACCTGTCTGTATGAAACCATATTCGATTCCGTTTGCTAAGGAAAAAGCTTTGAGGAAGAGATAGACTATCTGTTGAAGGAAGGAATTATTTCGCACAGTGAGTCTTCGTATAGTTCCGGTGTTGTACTTTTAAGGAAGCCCTCTGGAGAACATAGACTCTGTATAGATTACAGGAGACTGAATGCTATTACAGAAGGACAGGTGGATCCATTGCCGAATACAAATCAGCTGTTTGCCAGACTAAATAAAGCTAAATATTTCTCAAAAGTGGATCTGAGTAAAGGATACTATCAGATTCCAGTAAAGCCTGAGGTTAGACCATACCTAGCTTTTAGTACCTCAGAAGGACACTATGAGTTTAATAGATTGCCATTTGGATTGAAGAATGCGCCTAGTGTCTTCTTTAGAATGATGAGAAAATTATTGGATCCTCTGAATAATCCCTGTATAACAAATTTTATGGATGATATCCTTATAGCAACAGAAACATTTGAGGAACACATTGACTCTCTGAACATGCTGTTTGATCGACTTAGGGAGGCAAATTTAACAGCCCGACCAACCAAATGTTGCGTTGGATGTAAAGAATTGGAATTTTTGGGACACACAGTTTATCAGGGAAACATGACCCCTGACCCAAAGAATTTAGAGAAACTACAGAAAGCCCCGAGACCACAAACCAAGAAGGACGTGAGATCCTTTGTCTCATTATGTGGTTTCTACCAGAAGTATATCAAAAACTTTAATTCCATATGTGCACCTTTAACGGAATTGACACGTAAAGGACTTCCAGATCGCATTACATGGACACCACAATGTGAAATGACTTACCAAGAATTGAAGGAAAAGCTCACAAGTAAACCCATTTTGAAATTACCTGACTTAAGTCAAGAATTCATAGTAAGGACGGATGCAAGTAATATTGGGCTAGGTGCAACTTTACTACAGAAATCAGATGCATTGGATGGGGAATTAAGCCCAGTGGCATATGCTAGCAGAAAGTTGAATAAAGCTGAAATCAACTACTCAACTAGCGAAAAAGAATGTCTTGCAGTAATATGGGCAATAAAGAAATTCAATATTTATCTATATGGGAAGGCATTTAAGTTGCAAACTGACCACAAACCTTTATCGTTTTTAGCACAGGCTAAGCATGAGAACTCTAGGTTACTCCGATGGTCTTTGCTTCTGGCTCCATATAATTTTAGCATTGAATATATATCTGGAAAAACAAATCTGGGAGCGGATTTTTTAAGCCGCCATCCGTGTGATGAGAATCACCGTAAACCCCAGAAATAATAATAAATTTCTCTATGTGTATATAGAATAAAGGACTGACATATAATGTCTGTTTTAAGAGGGGAAGTGTCATGAAATATTCTAATCCACATATATAAATTATTAGGTAAATATGAAGCCTAACAAATAAAATTAATAAAGAGAAGAGCAATGGTAAAATGACAGTGCTGTCCCAAAGAATGTACTCGAAATCCCCCTTGTTTTCTGCTTCGTCTGCAAATTGTAACGCTTTCACGTTGATAGTAAAGCTTACTGTATTATTACCCGCCTTCTTCAATGAAACGTGTGCTGTATTTCTTGAAAAGCATTGAGACGTACTGCGTAATGACCTAAATTAACCCTAACATTAATTATACTGCGTTACCAAAACGAACGAACAGATGGACTAAAGGGATAAAAAGAGAAGGGAGAGGCAGAAAGCCGAACACTAAACCCGCTTCGCGCGATACACAATTACTACCATCACGCGTGTAAGTCTACATGCACTAATTTTTTTTCAGACGGACAGTGATAAAATACACTACCCTTTCCCAGAGTTAGGTTTATAAATCATAACAGACTCTTATTAGAAAAGACAACATTATATGGGTTTACGTTTGAACACATAACAGTACCCAGACAGCACATCTTCTAAACAGGAGATAGAAGAAATTGCATATTTTGAACGCAGCCACGTAGCTCCTTTAAATTAGTATTTTTGGGTTCCTTAGGGTTTGCTGACAAATAATATGTAAAACGTTACGCAAATAGTCCAGGAATTAATAAATTATACCCAAAATAAAATATTGGGGGTGCCTGACAGCATAAAATCATTTCTGCTCATAAAATTTTTTTTATAACGTGTTTGAAAAAACCTTACGTTACATAAATAGCCTACCATGTAAACTCCAAATTGATTGGAGCGCAACAAATGAAAGCCTAACCACGATTGGTCGGGCTATAAATACTATCTTGGTTGTTGGGGGAGACGGGAAAAGATAACATTTTTTCAAACACTTGTCGAAACGTGGCTCATTGGCCAGTCTCGCTGATATACACACTTGGGAGCGTTAGTTCGAGACCACTAATTCAAATAAGCTTGATAAAGCGACAGTACGTTGAAGCCAGCTCACATTTTTGCTAAAATAAAAGCCTGGAACATAGGCAGAACGGAATTTGTGCCAGTTTGTGCCAGAATTCATTGCTAATCAACGTATCTGTGTTTATTTCCATGAAATTGTGGTAAGCTTGAACCATTCAGTATCTTTTAATGAAAAATTGAATGTGAATTGTTGATTTTGCCTGTATATATATGTGTAGTTCAGTGGCAAACGTGAGGTAAAGCCTATAATGCTCCAGCCTGAACAGAGGGTGTCGGAGAGAAGTAAAACGGCATGGAATGGCCAAGTAGTACACTGACACCTGGATGATGGACTAGAAAGAAATAATGCTGGAAGTGCAGAGGCGTAGTAACCATTAAGAAGGGTAATACTGGAATAAAGTATTTCAAATGAAGCTGACTGTTGGCCTAACGCTCTGAACGCAATGTTTGTGCTGTATTGTGATCAGTGTAAAAGAGAATATAAATTAGTTATGAAGTAGAAGGTACATCCTTCTTGATTTCAGGGACAGTGGTCTTGATGGTAGTGAGCAGCACCTGGTCAGAGATTTGCTGAATCCAGAGTCGGACAGCATACTCCTTGGTCTTTTTAGCTATCAGTGAGGTGTCTCCTGAACCCAGAGGAGAATTCGAGCAGAGGAGTCCTTTCCTGCCGCCATCACTCAAGATAAGCAGAGTTGGCCAGCTGAGCTCAACATTATGTCCCCTCATCTTGAACTGATTTTTTAAAATTAACATTAAGAGGGGAATTTACTTGTCTTAAAATCAGGAACTGTGAACATCTACAATAATGGTCCCTAAAGGCAAACTATTGAAGTCATGATGACAAATACCAACAGAGCTTGAACAAAACAAAACCAGTATTACCTCATTTTACCACTACACAATTGACACACATAGAACATTGGTAATAATATATGTCACTACAATATTCATATTAAATACATTCTGTACATAACTTGTAATTTAAATTGATTGTGATTCCTGGTTCCCTTGTAGTTGAATCAGGACACATATTCATTCATGCCAGTAATGAATACATATTGTTATTTGAAACGTTACTAGTGACTTCTTTAAGATATTCTCATAGAGTGTTATATGTATGTGAGTGTCACAGTGTTGTTAAGAGTAGTGGATTAAATTAAATTGTTTATCTGTCTGTTGTTGTGACTTACACTTCACCATACTCATACCCTAGACACATAACGTAGCATCACACTATTCCAGAATAATTCTGACTGAGATATATAGATATGTGGTAGCAAGTAAGGTTATATATATAATATACTACTCTTATTAGATATATATATACCTTCACAGCTGATCTCAGTCAGTACACTAAGTCCCGTATAAGTATTTATAACTTCCCACTTCACCACACGAGGCAATCCCACCAAAGTGCAGGACCCCAAAGAGTGAACTTCAACTGGTCATTGGCATCCCTACTGTTGGGCCTACCAAGTCTGATATCAGCAAAGGACAGTTTCAGCAGTATCAAGTTGGAAAGATAAGTGTCCTGTTTGACATTGACCACCTATACATGTGAAACAGCCAATAGTTGAAAACAATAAGTAACCATACAGAAACTCAGTCAACTGATGACAGTTATCCTTAAATTCAAAGGACTAATAACAGTGATTTCAGTAACTTTATTATTTAAGATCTTGAAGTATAAACAGACCATAATAGTAATTGTGTGAATACTTTTATATATATATGTATATGCTCTTTTCCAACTAGTAGAAATAGAATATTAGTGTAATTATTAAACTATTTTAACTGTACCTGAGGATTTATTCACTTCTTCCATTTGTGGTTTCAGTGAATGTTCATTTTACTTATCCCCTAGAATATAAGTAATCATAAGATAGTCATAGGGAGGAGACACCTTAAATCCTAGTACTACTTCTTACCAACTGGGCCAGGGTTTTTACAGTCTGACTATTTTTATGATAACAATACACCAGTGCTTATTTCTAAGACTGGGGTATTACTTGTAAGGTCAGAACTCTTTACTGGCATACTCTTACATATAAATAATTTTAAATAACCTCCCGCTACAGCGACACTGCGCTGGTTGCACAGTTCAGAAAGTAGGGCTTGTATACCTGGCAATTTTCTGGACTGAAGTGCTTGGATTGCTGATCTTGCATCTGTCAGGAATACTACAGGCTGTGGACCGAGATTGGTGTTCAATAGTTTCTCAGTTGCCACCTTGATTGCCTGGACTTCTGCATCATAGTTGTTACAGAATTTCCCCGTTGGTACTCTGACCGTATCCCTAGTGTTGTTTGGGTATTCTATGTACACTCCTGCTCCTCCATTCTTTACTGCATTCTGTGCTGACCCATCCGTGTATACTCGGACCCAGAAGTCCTGTGGGTATTCATCATCCAGGAAACTGAGAGTTACTGTCCTACGTTGCACGCTGTTCTGTTCATCCCTGTCGAATATTCCTTTCACTTTTGTCTGGATGTGTATACATTCATATATACATACATTTATTCATACATACATTAATTCATACATTCTTTGATACATCCATTCATTCATTCTTTAACTTTCATTTTCCCAAGGTGCATAAACCTTCAACAGACAATGCCAAGCTCTCTTATCTTGTACCACTGTTTATGTCTTTCTTATGTTTTCTTTAACCCTTTAAATTCCGCCTCGAGTTCTCTTCCGCGTGTGTTTTTTTCTGTTTCACTCTATCTCTTGTAACCCAGGGATTCTAGAACAAGGACTGCCATTATAATGCTGTCAGTAGGTTTCCTCAGTGTGTCCTGTCCATTTTCTGCGTCGTCTTCTCATCTTCTGTACCACTGGCATGTGACTGCTTCTTTTCGTCGGGGGGTTACTGGGACACATAAGAAATATGACTACCTCTCCCTCAGGCAAGTCGCATGAATCGACTATTATTAGGTTGTGCATGGGGTTGGGAATCTTCTCACTATGTAGTACAATCTGCTACAGAAACCGTCGCTGCAAGAGCATGTGAATGTTTGGTGCTGGCTTCCTGCAAGGGGAGACCAATTGCTGTGGTAAATCTCTGTTCCGTAAAGGGAGAGCAAAAAAGAAAATGAATAATATATATAAAATCCCAGCTTTTTCTGTCTGTGCATAACGCTAAGGGATGCAACTTTGGTTGAAAGTTAGACATTAATTGTATTGTTTCCCTTTTTTTTTTTTTTTTTTGCGTTCGCCCGCTAATACTCGAGGCGAAATCTCAGGTTATTATTATTATTTTTTTTTTTTTTTTTTTTTTTTATGTCTAACCTGACATTGATTTTACGTGAGTATCCCTTTATTTCTTGTACAGAGACAGGTGTCCCTCGCCATTCAGGCAAATACTCGCCGATTTCGGAGGTACCCATTGCAGCTGGGTCGGCTCAGGAGCCGCCAGTCCCTGGTCGACGACACTCCTTCAAATGTCCTCGCCAGGTCTCGAGTTAATCCAGTCCAAATCCCAGTCGACGAAAAATCCTCAAATGCCGTCGCCCGGGTTTGATCCTGTATCACCCGGTCGCCAGAGCGGTGTTGTAACCACTACGCTAGCGCGGCTCCTTATTGTTTCCCTTAAATGTACTCTCCCGAAAATAGTAACACTTACCATAGAAGAATGCGCAAATAACGGTCTGCACAAAAATATATTTATAGAATGTGTGATCCCGTATACACACATTGAGATCATCGCTGCTGCTACGTAGTTCGTGTACTGTGGTGATGCACAGTGGTTTTTAAAAAAATAAGTAATATTGCCTTTAGGTATTGGTGCTTTTGAATTTAATTCCCGGCTTATGGCGGGGTTTTACACTAGTAAATGAATGAACCATTACGCACAATTGAAACTATTGTCCTTTCAGGTTTGTTAATCGCAGCATTTAAAGCACTAAGTTGTCTCTGATAGACAACGCAGGAACGTAGTGTCGTGTCACTGTTTCTGTTTTTCCTTATCTTCGTCTCTTCACTTCATTCTTGTAATTGTCCTTACTTTGTCACAACGTGCAGCGTTAGTGTCAACTATATATCACATGCAGTATCTCCATATAACGCGTTGGTGCTTCCCTATCTCAAGCTGAAACAGAAATTAAGTTCCAGTGTCTGATTCATGACAAAAGATGATCCACTTTGATAGTTTCTGTGATGACGTATGAGTCGGAGGCTGTAACATTGTAAAAGAACGTAGTGCTTTGGGTGCACTCAATTACAGATGGTGTTAATGGATTAATATATCAACATTAATTTAGACACGGTTAGATGGTAAAACGCTTGTTTGGGTTAAGTGGTAAAACAGAAATAAACCGAGTGAAACCCGAGGCTGCGAAGAGTAAATGATAAAAAAAAAAAAAAAAAAATGGGTAGGTAACCTAGGTGGGGAATAGTCATGAGAAAGAATGAGTACACTAAACAGAATCTTCTTCTTCTTCCTCGTTCGCCCTGAAAAGGACGGTGGTTGCGTTGTGTCTGTTTCCAACGTAGCTGTGATATCTGCACCTTTCGGTCGACACATCCGACTTCTGCACGGCATTTTTTAGGACCGGGTTTGCCTTCCCATTGCGGTCCGTACTCGCTCAGCCAGCCTGTACTGTTGCAGACTGTTTCCAGGACCACCACGTGGAGGTGGAGCACGGTCTTGACCAGCTCTGGTTCGCTGGTCCTGACGCAGGCAGTCAAGTTATGAGTCGCTGACTGCGGTCTCTATTGCTGCGTCTTGAGGTCCCACTAAACAGAATGATTCGATCCAGATAAAGCCGGAAGAATTCTGGTGTTGCCGACTCATCTTTTTTCTGCTAGGGCATGAAGAAGGCATTGGAAGGTCTTGAGCAGATGGCACGAGACAGTAAGACTTGACATAAGTGTGTAGAAGGCATGTGCTCCTTGGCGAGCTGAAGAGTGATGAGGATGATGATGATAATGATGATGAAACAGTCGAAGAATAACATAATTAATCGGTTCACTAGAATGTGAGCTTGCTGGCTTGTTACATTAAGTTGACAGTTCACTGACATTCATTAACAAAACACCCAAAAAAAAAAAATATTTTAGTCATTAAAAACTAAAGTTGTTACCTTGCGTTTGGACACTCTTTGAACTGGGTATAATTAAAAACATGAGAAAACATGAAAAAAAGTACGAAAGCCAAGATGTGTCAGGATTTAAAAAAAAATAAATATAGAAGTATATTAATAAGTTCGTTGCCCATGAACCCAGATCCAGCAGCGTCATAACGATACAAGCAGAACCAACGCCAAAATGGCATTCACATACAACTACCTAGTACTCTAACTCAAGATTTGTTATCTTTTTTTGTGCCATATACCCCTTTGATTGTCAGATGAAGGTTTTCGGCCCCTTTGATTATCCAGTCAATCTCCTCACGGTAAAAATATACATAAAATCATAATTAACAATTTTACATTTTAGGTAATGTGCACGGGCTCCCTAGAATGCATTCCCCCCCCCCCCCCCCCCCCCCCCCTTTTTTTCCCCCAAGAGGTACGTGGACCACATATTTTAAGAAACCCTTCTTTTGCTTAAGTGTCTGACACCTGACTTGGACCTACCTGATCCGCAGCGTTCCCCTTTGTCCCAATCAGAGTGATACGTACCTCCGTATAGGGCGAGCACCTGCCGGTAGTGCTAAATCTGGGGCATTAAATGCTTATCTGATCTGTCTGCCAGTCAGCTTTTATTTTGTGTTTATTCAAATAGTAGCACTGTATACATACATTTTTTTCTCCTTTTAATAATTTTGTCCTAGTTAAGTCAAAACCAGTAGGCGGAGTCAAAAGTAAGATCGTACATATGAAAAGACATTAATTTTATATTTATATATTCTGTCCTGTCAGATCTTGATCTTTCCCATTAACTTGTCACTAGCGCGTGGAGTCTCCGGTTCATAACATTTTTTATGTATATGTAAGTCAGGTTATTCATTTTTTCGTTCCTTATTTAAATAGCCTACACATTACTATTATTATTTTTATTATTTTTTTAAAGATTCACCGGACATACATTTTGAGAAAGTTATTGTACTCATTTTTCTGTCTTCGTGTGACGGTGGCAAATAGCTTTGCTGTTATGGAACCCTGAAATTAAAGCCAGGAATGGCGACGTCGACATGCATATTTTATATTAGTGTGCTATTTATTTGTTGTAATTTAAAACAAAAAAATTAATGATATTTTATAAGGAAAATAATATTTAGAGTAGGGGTCGGCAACCCAGGATCTGTGGAGATCTACTTTAGAACCACTGAGCTCTCTAATGAACTACCTTAATAAAATCATGAATGTTTTTAGGTTTCAGAATATTTAGAAAATTATAATAAGTACAGCCGTATTGTAACTTTTTTATCGACCAGGCGATCAGGTTCCTGCAAGTACATCGACAGCGCGGCGGAAAATTAAAGCTATATATTTTACCGAATGTTAACCTCACTTCAAACAAAAGATCGATTTCTATCTTATGTAATTCACGAATAAAGCTAATTCTAGTAAGCTAGCTTCCAGGCTTTCAATGGGAATGTTGTGAAAATACCTGTAGACATGGGAACACCGCACTTTTACGTGCCGAAAGGAAATGGCTATTCTGCAATTTACCTAGGTAACAAAAATCCTTTCCTTCCTCAGTTACCTAAATCTCACCTAAGACTTCGCATGATTTGCGATGTTACCATTAAAGGTCTTTTATATTTGGATATGCGCTCTAATATAACCGAATAGGTTGAACTTCTCCTCGCCAAAACGAGGCAACATTTTATTTTTACAAAAAATAAAGATCTACTGAATTATCCCCTGAGAAATACCGGTAGATGAAGATCCACCGGTTGCCGACCTCTGGCTTAGAGCATGTTTATTCATGCAATGCTTAATCGATCAGAGGCGTCTAACAAGAATGTCAATAGAATTAAAGCTTTAGCTCTTCCGTCTCCCCCCCCCCCCCCCCCCCCCCCCCCCCCCCCCAAAACCGATGTGCTCGCCTTATTGTGGCAAATCTCACTTCTTTTAACCTTAGGGAGAAGTCAGAGCGTAGTGTTCAAGAGAATTCTGTATGCGAACTGTAGCGTACCGTTCATAAATACCAAACTTTGAAAAATGACGACTGTTTATCAGGTAGCCGACTCCTGACTTGGAGCATGGGTTTTTAGACGGGTCAGTCTTTATTCGTACAATGATTGATCGATGAGGGGCGTATAACAACAATGTCTATACAATTAAATATTTTGGTGTTCCATTTCTCCCCTGATGTGTGAACTTTGCTTGTAACAAAGTACGCGTCTTTCAGCCATAGGAAGAAGTCCTTCGGTTATATCATAGTGCATTGCCAGTCCTAGAGAATTCTGTATGTGAACTCAAGCGCAATGACTGACTGCGTCTACCAGGAAGCATGATGAAACCATGAAAAGGATTACGTTTTTATTTAATTCATTTGTTTAGCTCTACTGTTTGCAAAATCTTCTAATACAGCACTGATTTTATTTTTTTATTCTCAGACAATTGAAGGGATGGAGAGAGCCCACCCCACTCGCTCTGGCATCCCGACCTTTGTGGGGTCTAATGATGGACGCGTCCACTCTCAGGGGCAAGATAAAGGAAATGAAGGAATGTTCCATTTCCCAGGCAGGGCTGAAAATGTGACGTACCAGTCTCCAAACCGGAAGGAGAAACAAAGTCAATCCTCGCCCCGCCCTCAACGAAACGGGCACCACTTGAGCAATGGACGTGTAGAATGCCATGACAGTGGGGGTATCAGGTCTCTCCAGAATAGTGACCATCAGACCTCCTCCCGCAGTAGCCGGTCTGCATCAGATGGCGACCACTCTGGCTACGGAACTAATTCCGGTTATTGCCAAACTCCCAAGCACCGCCCACCAGCGAGACGACCACACGCCACCTACGCTCACATCAAGAAGAATGAAGCTTATCGCAATCTGCAGGTACGTTATGTATGTATGTGTGTATGTGCTTACGTACACGTGGTTTATATGCGAGTTACGTAAATGGAGCAGGCCTATACATCCCCCTTATAAAAAAATTGTCTTAGTGAACTTAGTGAAACGTATCCATTCCCACCACTTTTCGGGAAAAGGCGTTCCTTTAGACCTTAAAAACTAAATTCCACACCCTTTGAAAAAAATGCGCAAGTCATACTATGTTTTTCCGTGGTGCATTGACCATAAGTCACGTTACAAAGATCCAATGAAGATGAAATTGACAGGAACGAAATTATCACATGAGAAATAATGCCGTGATCAGAACGTGCAGCAGATAGAGCACACCATGAGTCATTCTTGTCATTTTTCTGGCGGGCTCCATGCTTGTGGATAAAGGTTTGCGTAAACAAGGACTGCCTGGCGATGCTATCAAATGGTTTCCGCATCCTATGTCCAGTTCATCGCCATCGTCGTCTTCTTCAAGATTAAAAATAATGTGAATTTTTTAATATAACTGATACTCCCCGAAGATGATACTATTAAATTGTTTGATGATACTGGTCACTTGTTACGACGTGTAGAATATTGCAAGTGGGTGTGTGATAGGGTAGACACTCACACCACAAGGCACGTACATAAGAATCATGGACTGTGGTAAACGCCTGGTGACATTTAAAGACGATTTATTAAGTCACAGCACGATCACGTTTACATTGATATACACACAGTCACATTACAAGTCATTGCAATACAATACTGTTCAACATTCATCAGCAGATCTATATCAAGGCCTAAAGTCCTCACGACTCATCTCTGCGCTATAACACTGCGCTATAATACTGCACCCAGCAGTTCACATAAATTATGGCCTAAAGTCCTCATGACTCACTTATAATACTGCACCCAGCAGTTCACATAAATAATGGCCTAAAGTCCTCACGACTCACTTATAATACTGCACCCAGCAGTTCACATAAATAATGGCCTAAAGTCCTCATGACTCACTTATAATACTGCACCGAGCAGTTCACATAAATAATGGCCTAAAGTCCTCACGACTCACTTATAATACTGCACCCAGCAGTTCACATAAATAATGGCCTAAAGTCCTCACGACTCATCTCTGCGCTAGACTTATAATACTGCACTATAATACTGCACCCAGCAGTTAAGTCCTCACGACTCATCTCTGCGCTATAACACTGCGCTATAATACTGCACCCAGCAGTTCACATAAATTATGGCCTAAAGTCCTCATGACTCACTTATAATACTGCACCCAGCAGTTCACATAAATTATGGCCTAAAGTCCTCACGACTCACTTATAATACTGCACCCAGCAGTTCACATAAATAATGGCCTAAAGTCCTCACGACTCATCTCTGCGCTAGACTTATAATACTGCACCCAGCAGTTCACATAAATTATGGCCTAAAGTCCTCACGACTCATAATAGCTTCCTCAAAGCTTCACAAATACTTAATGTGGCCTGTCCCAATCCTGGACTCATAATAGCTTCCTCAAAGCTTCACAAATACATAATATGGCCTATCCACACAGCAAAAACATTAAGTCGACATTATTCAAAGCACTACGTAGGCATACATCCTCGAAAAAACACACACAGACAGCGTTGACCACTCCCGGTCCAACGCTCCGAATCCCTCTTCTCCTCTCCGGGATCACACACTCTAGTCCCGCCAAAAAACCCAAAACGAGACTCCGCTGTTTTTGAACACAGCTCAAAAACAGTACAGAATAAATACATCTCAGCATTTGAGATAAAAGCGTTCGCACGCTTTCCTGTACTCTGTCACTCAAAATAAAAAGGATATGTTTCTATTATAACGTTAAACAAACCTCAGCTTAATCAGGTATACAAGTATTGTAACTCATAATCTACTTTGCCCAAAAACATATTCCGAATTACTGCCCTTTCAAAGGATCAACTTGTTACAATAACACATTAAAAGACTTAGTATTTCAATGTACACGTTGAGAAGTGTGTTTTAATGTTGTTTTAAAAGCGGGGCCCAATAACCTCACATTCAAAAAAATCTTGAAAAAAGTTGTTTCTTGTTTGTTTGGTTTTTTTTTTTTAATTAGCTTGAATATGATTAAAACCATATTCATGATGTGCATTACATTTGATTTCTCAGGAAATAAGTTGGTTAATTCCTTTTATTTATTTACCATTATTACCAATTTTTTTTTTAATCATACGCCCGCTATTACTCGAGGCGAAATCTCCTGTTAGTATGTCTAACCTGAGACTGATTTTACCATTCATTCATAACCCTCCACTCCCAAAGGAGCATAGGCCTTCAACAAACACATGCCAAGTCCTCCTGTCACGTGCCATCATCTCAAGTTCTTTCCATGTTCTCCTCATCATTTTCACCTCTGTTTCCAACTCTCTTCTCCATGTACTTCTTGGTCTTCCTCTGCCTCTCTTGCCCTGGGGGTTCCAGAACAAGGACTGCCTTGTAATGCTATCAACAGGTTTTCTCAGTGTGTGTCCTATCCATCGCCATCGTCTTCTTCTCATTTCTTGTTCCACTGGCACTTGTCTAGTTCTTGTCATCAGTTTCACGTTGGTAACCTTGTCATACCATTTTAATCCCTCTATTCTACGCAAACACCCATTTATGAAAGTCTGTAGCTTTTTGGTTGTTGTCTTTGTTGTTCTCCATGTCTCTGAGCCATACAATAGGACTGATTTCACATTTGAGTTGAAGATTCTTATTTTCGTGTTGGATCCTATTTCTCTTGATCTCCATATATTTCCCAATGCAATGAAAGCTCCTCTTGCCTTTTGTATTCTTATTTTGATATCGCTGTCTGTCCCTCCAACTTTGTCTATATTACTGCCAAGATATGTGTATGATTCTACATCTTGTATTGGTGTTTCTTCAAGTTCAACCCTGTTATCATTACCTGCATTTATTCGCATTATTTTTGTCTTTTCCCTGTGTATTTTCAGACCCAATTGCTGTGACCTCTCATCAAGTGTTTTCAATTTGTCCTGCATCTGATTACGGCTATGGGACAGAAGAGCCAAGTCATCAGCAAAATCCAGATCATCCAACTGCTTAGTCAGAGTCCACTGGATTCCATTTCTGTTGTGTGTTGCCGATGATCTCATAACCCAATCTATTGCCAGCAAGAAAAGAAATGGAGACAAGAGGCATCCCTGTCGCACTCCTGTTCTTATCCCAAACGGTTCTGTAAGCTGTCCTTCGTGAAGAACTCTGCATGTCATGTCTTCATATGTTTTCTTTATTAAATTAATGATCTTCCGGGGAACTCCATAATGCCTCAACAATTTCCAAAGTGATTCTCTGTCTACACTGTCAAATGCCTTTTCGTAGTCCACAAATCCGATGTATAGTGGTGAATTCCATTCCAGACTTTGTTCAACTATTATTCTCAAAGTCGCTATCTGGTCTGTACATGATCTGTTTTGTCGAAAACCTGCTTGTTCATCTCTCAGTTTCTTGTCTATGGACTCTTTTAATCTCTCAAGGATAATCCTGTTTAATACTTTTCCTGGCACTGATAGTAACATTATTCCTCTATAATTTGTGCACTCTTGTAAATTTCCCTTCTTAGGCAACTTAACCAGATATCCTTCCTTCCATTCTGCTGGTATCTCTTCCTTTTCCCAGACTTTACCAAGTAATTTATATAACATCTCTGTAGCCGTGTCGATATCTGCTTTGATGGCCTCTGCTGGAATGCCATCAGGTCCAGACGCTTTTCCATCTCTTAGAAGCTTTATGGCTTTCTTTGTTTCTTCCTTCGTTGGTCTTTCACCGTTAATTTGTAGCTCTTCTTCTGCTGGCTGGATGTCCGGCGGGTTTTGTGGAGCTGGTCTATTGAGAAGTTCCCCAAAATATTCTGTCCACCTCTTCATTTGCTCTTGTATATTGCTGAGCAGTTTCCCATTCTTGTCTTTTATGAGGCAACTTGTTTGCTTGTATTTCCCTGTTAGCTTCTTTGTGCTGCTATACAGTTCTCTCATATTTCCTTTGGCTGCAGCATCTTCTGCCTCTCTTGCCAACTCCTCAATATACTTCCTCTTGTCTCTTTTGATACTTCTTTTTACTTCTTTGTTTGCTTCTGTGTACACTTCTTGAGCCTTGGCTTCTGAACTTCTGGTTTTGCTTGTGTTTAACTCTGCTTTCTTGTTTTTTCTGTCTTTTATCTTATTGATGGTTTCTGTTGTTATCCATGCTTTTTGTTGTCTTTCCCTTTTCCCCAGTATTTCTTCACATGTCTCCTTCCATACAGTTTTGACCTGCTGCCAATAGTCTTCTGTATTCTCTACATCTTCCAGCTGTTGGAGCACTTGGAATTTGTTGGATACTGTGACCGCAAATTTGTCTCTTGTTTCTTGATTTCTTAGCTGTCCTACATTATACTGTTGTCTATAATTTTGCATTGTTGCATATCTCTTGAGTTTCATTTTTATTTTGGCTATCAGAAGATGGTGATCTGATGCCACATCTGCTCCTCTATATACCTTTACATCCTGCAATGATGATCTAAACTTCTTGTTTATGCATATATGATCAATCTGATTTTCTGTTCTATGATCTGGTGATATCCATGTTGCCTTGTGTATTCTCTTATGTGGAAACATGCTTCCTCCTATAGCCAGTTGATTTGAAGCACAGAAGTTTGCGAATAGTTCTCCATTTTCATTCATTACTCCTAGCCCATGTTTTCCCATGACTTCTTCAAATCCGGTGTTGACTGTACCTATCTTTGCATTCATGTCACCCATCAAAATTGTGATGTCTCTTCTTTTTACTTTATCCATAATTTCCTGTAGTTTAGTATAAAATGCTTCTTTCACAGACTCTTCTTTGTCATTAGTTGGTGCATAACATTGGATGACATTTACATGAATTTTCTTTTTAGCTGTTTTGAAAGTAGCTGTTATTATTCTGGGTCCAACAGCTTCCCATTCAATGAGTGCTTTCTGTGCTTCTTTGGATAACATAAGAGCTACCCCTTCACTGTGGTATGAACTTTCGTCTTCATGTCCTGAGGACAGCACCAATTCACCTGTGATGAGTTTCTTCCTGTCTACCCCCTTCCACTTTGTTTCACACATTCCCAAAACCTCGATTTTGTATTCCCTCATTTCTGCTGCCACTTGCGCCACTTTCCCTTGTTCGTTTAATGTCCGAACATTCCAGGTGCCAAATCTGGAAGTTCTAGAAGAAAGAAGGTTAGTCAGCAACACAGACTCCTTTCGGCTTTCTCTGTGTTGCATCATACGCCTCCCCGCGAGAGGACCTTCCCCTGTCTTGGATGGCTGTGTTTTATTTTCTTTATTTGACTTGTCCATATTTGTTGAAGTTTTTTGTGGTTTAAATTTTTTACAGGATGGGGTAACCGGCCCCATGCCCAACCCTCCTTAGTCGCTTTCTACGACATGCTTGGCAGGGGACAGTGTTACTATTCTTTGCTCCCCTTTCGGGCCCCGGTAACACACGGGTGTGATTTTACCAGAGTACCCCTTTTCCCTGTACACTGACAGGTGTCCTCTCGCCATTCAGGCAGATACTCGCCGTCTTCGGAGGTACCGACCAATTTTAAAAGTAGGGTCCAATTGCCCCATCTCACCCTATATAATGTATATGTACGCGTGCATATTTTCACGTCATCACATTATATTAATAGGGGCTCTCATATATGTTTTGTTTTGCTGTTATAAGAGTTTTATCACGTATAAATAATGTAAGTCAACTTTGTCCACTTGTAAGGAACATAAAAGTCGATTCTGAGCGTACAGACAGAAAGAAAATGAATAATCTGGCTATATCTTCTTCTTCTTCCTTCCTCATTCGTCCTGAAAAGGACGTTGGTTGCGTTGTGTCTGTTTACGCCGTAGCTGTGATATCTGCACCTTTCGGTCGACACATCCGACTTCAGCACGGTATTTTTTGGGACCGGGTTTGCCTTCCCTCTGCGATCCCTACTCTCTCAGCCAGACTGCAGTGATGCAGCCTGTTTCCAGGACCACCACGTGCGGGTGGAGTAGGATCTTGGTCAGCTCTGGTTCGCTGACCCTGATGCAAGCAGTCAAGCTATGGGTCGCTGACTGCATTCTCTATTGCTGCATCTTTGGGTCCCATCTGGCTATATGAAAGGAGAATAACTGTCGAATCTAACCATAGAGAAAAAAAAATAGAAGTCAAATCTGACCGTAGAGAAGAAAATAGAAGTCGAATATGACTACACAGAAGACAAATAAATGACGAATCTGACTATTTAAATGGAAAATAAAAGAGAAAGCTTGACCATAGAGGGAAAACAGAAGACGAAATTAACTATTTAGAAAGAAAAGTACAAAGCGGCCAGAGAAGCAGATACAAATCAAATATAAAGATATAAAGGTAAAAAATGTGAGAAGGGAAACTGGTAAATTATAGGTATGCGGGCTGAGGTGGAGTATCATGGACGGGGATTATTAGTAAACATAAAGGGTTAACGAAGATAGTTTGTGGTTCGGAATATTCGAGGTCTTGAGAAGTCGGAGGAAGAATAAAAGGGAACAAAGAAGACAAAAAGGAAGAAAAGAAGAGGAAGATGAGATGTGAAAGAACGAACGAAATCATTTTGATCAAGGTAAAGAAATAGGAATTATTGCCTCTTTACATTTCTGCTCTGCAAAAATACAGTTGAACGTCAACAGCAAGTCGTTAATATTATCACTGCATTCACTGACGTAATACACATATGTGCACACGTGTACACATACAGATAAAGAAGGGGAACTATAGAGTAAAGACCCTAGTTAAAATTTGGAGCCGCGGTAGCGCAGTGGTTAGTGCACTGGCTTCCTAGCTTGGTGGTCCATGGTTCGATCCCCAGTTGAAGTGGGATTTTTTAGACCGCAAACGCAAACGGCTCCTGGGGTCGACTCAGCCTCATGAATTGGGTACCAGGGGAATTCTGGGAAGGTTAAGGCGGCAGGCGTATTGCTGACAACATCACCCCTAGTGTGCTGATGGTCAAGAAAACATGGGCCTAACACTATATTCTCAATATGCCTTAACTGGCGTGTAACAGGATCCTTCCTAGTTAAAATTAAAGATAAAGCTATAACATTTAAAAGTAAGTACGCATGAATACATTATATTAAGTCTCATATTGTTTAAAAGTAAATATACATGAGTATGAGCCCCAGGCTTAACTCTTTGGCTTTGACTTGGTTGACTGCATGCAGTACATTGTATTAACTAAAACAGTGAATCAGGTGCTTTTTCAAGTTTTCTTGAATTTGTTACCTGAATGCAGATATCTTTTGAATGTGATGCAGTATTTAATTTTAACATACCTCTTTAAAGTATTCCACGATAACGCACCTGCATACCTAAAGAAGACAGAAAAGAAGTAGCAAGGAGTGGTGGATGAGGAACAAACTTAAAACAGAGCAAGAAGAAGAATTGGAAAAGGAAGCAGAAGAAGGACAGAAAAAAACAAAAAAAAAGTATCAGCCTACAAAGGTTTAACTATTGAAATACAAATCCTCAGGCGCTGAAGTATGTCGGCCCTTAGATATGAATCTTTAGAATGTCATCCATCAAAATTTTATTGCTGTCTGACTTTATATTATATGCTAATTCGGCGAAGGAATGTCCCATTCAAAATTTGCGAGAAGAGAAATGTAGCGACAAGCGTTTGCATAAACATAGGACTCGGGAGAAACATGTGCCGTGTAGACAACTAGAGATAAATAAATTAGGACAGCACTGCAGAACTCTGAACAGATGACAACGCTGTCTTTGCCGAAAGAAAGAAAATCCACCATGTCAGACGACCAGCTAACGGTAACTGAAACAAAAACCTCCTTTCAATTGCCGAGTAGCATCTTATGTTCCACGTCGTAAGGGCGGCAGTGATCAGATCTGGTAAAATAAATAAATAAATCGTCATAGAGAGCAGATCGGCTACCATCACAAAAACAACCATTTAAAAGACGACATGATGGAAGGTAACAAAAATAAACGGGGAAAAAAGGGATGGGACATACAGTGAGGAAATCTGTTGACAGCATTACCTTTTTCTGGAATCCTCAAAGTAAGAGATGTAGAGATAGACCCAAAAACACACGGAGAAAAGAACTGGAGACAGATATCAAACAACGAGGTAAAGTGTTATGGGACGACCAAGGAAGATTATGGGAACTGTAGTAAGACGTGGAGGACAGTGGGTGGATATGACAAGAAATCGAAAAAGGTGATTCCGTCTTACTAGGTTAGGACATAAGACAAAGAAAGTAGATAACGTTGCTGCCATACAGTCTTCGTTAGGGAAAGGAAAAAACGGTGAGAGCCAAGTAGGACACATAATAATACAGACCTGGATGACCTCAGAATAGTGCTCCACAAACTATGTCAACGATTCAAAGGTGTTGTGATCCAATGGATCCCATCTCATTGTAACATCACCGGCAATGAAGAGGATGACAGATTGGCAAAGGAAGGTGGAAATCTACCTCAGCCTGATGCAAGCATAACTTTCGAGGAAGCAAAGAGTTTTATTAGAATCAGATACAGAAACAAATGGCATGTAGAGCATCCAGGTCACACACAGAATGATGCTTACTACCAGCTCAACAGAAGAGAACAAGTGGTAATCTTCAGACTCCGCACTGGCCACAACAGATTGAGATACCATCAATTCAACAAGCTAAAGATATGAACTACCTATCGGTATAACTGTGGCACTGATAAAATGACTGCTGAACATCTGCTTCAGAGTTGCCCAACATATGCGAATCAGAGAAAGCGCATATGGCTGACACCAGTACCATTCGTGGAAAAGCAATACGGAGATTCAAATAGCCTCAAACTGACTACTACTTTCTTTGAAAACATTATAGTAGACGTCTGAAGAAGTGTACGAAGAAGAAGCAAAAAGAAGGGACACATAAGAAAATGAATAAAAAATGCGTACTATCCATAAAAGCGGTTAAAACCTAGCATAACCACCAAAACGAGAGTGCGTCACAAAAACATGAAATGGTTGCGACTTCCGGGTGTTAACAGTGGGAACATCTTCCTGTGAGAAGATCACCAGTGTGGAACTAATGACAAAAACCAGACAAGTGCCAGTGCAACAAGAAATGAGAAGAACAGTGGCGAGGGATGAGGCATACAGTGAGGAAACGTGTTAACAGTGGGAACATCTTCCTGTGAGAAGATCACCAGTGTGGAACTAATGACAAAAACCAGACAAGTGCCAGTGCAACATGAGATGAGAAGAAAACAGTGGCGAGGGATGAGGCATACAGTGAGGAAACGTGTTAACAGTGGGAACATCTTCCTGTGAGAAGATCACCAGTGTGGAACTAATGACAAAAACCAGACAAGTGCCAGTGCAACAAGAGATGAGAAGAACAGTGGCGAGGGATGAGGCATACAGTGAGGAAACGTGTTAACAGTGGGAACATCTTCCTGTGAGAAGATCACCAGTGTGGAAGTAATGACAAAAACCAGACAAGTGCCAGTGCAACATGAGATGAGAAGAAAACAGTGGCGAGGGATGAGGCATACAGTGAGGAAACGTGTTAACAGAATTACCTTTTCTGGAATCTCCAAGGTAAGAGATATAGAGATAGACCCAAAAACACACGGAGAAGAGAACTGGAGACATAAATAAAACAACGAGGAAGAATAGAAAGACCTTGAGCTGATGGCACGGGGCAGGAGGAGTTAGCATGAATTTCTTGACACCGCTGCTCCTTAGGGAGGATAATGATTATGGTAATTAAACTGTTTCCTCGACCCGGATATTTCTGAAGTTGTGCACGCTTCTGAAACGGCAAGTGCGAAGAGTCGGCGGGTAGCGGCGGATAACTTGAATTATTTATTATGGCTAGAATTATCCTATTATGTGCGGACTGATCCTGCAATTAAATCAGGGTCTTAATGGCGCGTAAACAAGCCGCAGTTCCATCCGAAGGTTTGCTGTCCTGGGTAAACACACGGTAATTCCAGGGTAGGGTTTACTTTGGTCCGTCCGTTTGTCCGCGCAAGACACTGATTACTGATTGTCACAGCAGTGCGTGAGAGAAATCAATCGCCCAACGGCTACAACTTCCTTATGCTTGACTGCTTTCACGAAACTGTTGTTCCAGACACATTATCTGCCACTGATTTTTAACATTTTACAAAAATTCCACAAATATTTTTTTTTTTTAAATTGCTTTAAGAAAATTGTTGAATCTGAATCAGATAAGAAAAAAAAAATTTGATTTTTATCTACGGGCTGTCGGTCTACTGGGTCAACGCGTTCGTTGATTTATCCAATCACTTCATCGCCGTTGCACGTTTTTAAAAACTATGACAGTAAAAATAAGCGCACAGCCGCACGAATACAGCCAGGGGGTTAATTGTTTCCGTCTGCATTTAAATGTGACAATTTGGGAGCAGTTCAGGATTTGATGGTGTTAAAGTGTCAAAATGATCATGAAATAGTCTTTACCTGTATGTACATAAGAAGTGTTAGTCTCCGCACGAATTAGTTATTTGCTCAGCACAAAAGTTTTCGTGAACTAGTCTCTGAAATAAGAGCCTACATAAAGGGAATCTGCGTTTGTGAATAAGCGGGCATAGAGAGATTTTTGCAGATAGGACAAGGAGGACTTCAGATGAAGACGGACATTGAGATTCATTTGAGGACTGGCGTACTCAGTGTATGTTTGCACAGAAGAATCTAGATTTAGCTCGTGTTCTGGTCTTGTGTCATTAACTTAGGAAATTTTTACGAGCAAGCTCTTCATTTTTATCTTATCCACAGAAGGAGCCGCTGGAGAGGAGCGTTATAGGATGCGAATCAGCACCTGATTGTTTCCCCAGCACACAGACAGGGTCAGAACAGTCATCCGGGAACAACGACAGTGTAGACATAACCCCGATCCACTCCAGGCAACATGAGGCGTGTCATTTACCTACCAGTTTGCGCCAAGACAGCCAGTGTTACTCTTCTGGACATCTTCACTTGACCGGTGAAGTCTGTGTGGATGCACCCGCGATTGGATCTTCCTGTGCTGAAAACAACGCGGTAGCGTCAAACTCAATGTTAGATGGAAATCAACCGATTAATGCACCTATTCCTCACACCGCTTCGATCAGATGTGGAGGTGTAAGTTCTGCCAAACTAAATACAGATGAAGTTGGTGGTGGTGTGGATAAAGTTATGAATCCTCTTGTGGACAGTCACACTAGCACTACTCCAGCTTCAGTTTTGGCCGCGGACTACCCCATTCGTGGAACTATTTCACCGTTGACCAATAAAGTGGCCGTAAAGAGATCTGTTGGTCCCGTGGACGAAGTGTCTTTTGTGTTTGGCCGCCCAGCCTCTCCCACGAGCGAACAAGAAATCAGGTGTACATCTCCACAAATCTTCACCAACCCTGGCATTGCGAGGTGCATGTCTCCATCCGCATGTCGCTACATATCAGGACACTACCCCACACGTCCTATGTCTCCAAGCAGCGATATTCTCCCCAGGAGAAAGGGGCCGGCTCTAGGAGGATATCCAAGTCGTAGGGTCTTATCTCCTCCACCTTTGCTGGGAGTAGGGTCAGCGGCAGAACCTCGGATACATCACCAAGGAGGGATATGCTGTGAGCATTGTAATGGATGTCTGGTGGAATTAAAGCGTCAGGCTCTGAGACTTATGTTTCCTGATAATGGATCTGGGGGACACTTGGCTCAGGTAGGGACTGCTACATTCTCCAAATCATCTATCTGTCTATCTATCTATCTATCTATCTATCTATCTGTCTGTCTGTCTGTCTGTCTGTCTGCCTGCCTGCCTGCCTGCCTGCCTGCCTGCCTGCCTGCCTGCCTGCCTGCCTGCCTGCCTGCCTGCCTGCCTGCCTGCCTGCCTGCCTGCCTGCCTGCCTGCCTGTCTGTCTGTCTGTCTGTCTGTCTGTCTGTCTGTCTGTCTGTCTGTCTGTCTGTCTGTCTGTCTGTCTGTCTGTCTGTCTGTCTGTCTGTCTGTCTGTCTTTCTTTTCCTTTATTAAAAATTTGTTCAATATCGGCATCATTTATTTAGTTTTCCTTGTGCCATAGTGGTCAGGTGTCGTAAGAAGATACATTGTTTTGTGCGCGGTGCCTTGTCTTTATCTATCATCACACTATGTTAGCCCAGTCTTCAGTACAGTCTGTCCGTTGTCATCTGCAAGTGTATGCTTGCCTTGGCGCCAGTTGCGCCTTTCAAGGCATTATACTGACTGCTTGGACTGAATTTTAACACGATAAACCACATCATTCTAAGCCAGAGATACTCCATGCGGTACCCGCGGGCACCATTGTGCCCGCCAAGGCTTATTTGTGTGCCTGCGGGCACCATTGCGAATGAAAGAATAAATGTAGAATTTTTATTGCATTGTCAGAAATTAGAGCTTACCCTCTATTAAAATTATTAGATATTTGCGGTCAGTGATCTCAGTATAATTTCAAAAACTTTTCCTATAAACACTTCTAATTATGACAAGTTGGTCAGTGACACGCCAGTGCGAAAGATCACAATAATTATACGTTTGACTCAAATAATTAACTTGAAAATTAATTCCTTTTTAAAATCATGAATATTTACTATGTCATTAAATGCGTTTACTCATCCTTATATAAGCATTTTGTATATTTTGTTATAACAATGAACTTTTTAAAAATCTTAATATGAATCGTGATATTTGGTTGGTGCCAACCACTCTCTTTATAAATCTAAAATGTGCCCGCGTTACAAAAAAGGTTGAGGACCCCTGTTCTAAGCTGATTCTGGTGTTGTTGTTGCGACCAACTTCATCATTTCATTCTCATTTTCTTATTATTTCTCTGGCGGTAATATTAGCGGTATCGATCACGTGTCTTTCTCAAAAGTTGTCATTTTCCATTCATGTGTATTAGATGGAAATTTTATTTGACACTAAAGCAAAAGCTGGTACAGTATTTAACATTTCGTTTAGGAGCTGTTATCTTGTTGCAAAATATAAGTGCAGGGCAGTGTTTTCAGCGTGCAAATATCCATTTCATTGTTAAATGAATGTTTTTTTTAAATAATTTTGTTTCTTACCATAACGCTGATGATTACGTCCAGTTACGTGTTGTTTGATACTTGCTCTTGAAGTGGGGCCTATGCTTCTTTGAATATATAGCCACCGCCGATTTTTCGGCATCCATGCCGGACCAACAGTGGTCATGTAATATTATTTCAGCAGTATGCCTCTGACCCACTAATTATACATCTGCTGTTTTCTCTAAAGCACCATGATTGCTAGATATTTAAATTTAAACAAATATTAAATTTAAATTAAATACAGGTGCGTTAGTGCAGGGGTTCTCAAACTTTTTTTTTGCTCATGGCCCTCGTCTGAGCCTCATTTACCTCTGTGCCCCCCCCCCCCTTTCATAGTCGCTGTTAGTTGGAAAAAAGCACTTTACCATCATACTGTGGCCCCCCCCCCCCCCATAGTCGCTGTTAGTTGGAAAAAAGCACTTTACCATCATACTGTGGCGCCCCCCCCCCCCGCCCCCCTCATAGTCGCTTTTAGTTGGAAAAAAGCACTTTACCATCATACTGTGGGCCCCCCTCCCCCTCATAGTCGCTGTTAGTTGGAAAAAAGCACTTTACCATCATACTGTGGGCCCCCCTCGAAATATGGCATGGCCGCACGGGGGTCATATCGCCCACGTTGAGAACCACTGCGTTAGTGTACAGCAGTTGTCGGCAACGAGTCGATCCTGACTACCGGTAGATCCCGGTGGATGATTTGGTAGATATTTAGGCGACTGCCGGGGGAAAAGGGGGGGGGGGGGGGAAGACTGTTTATACTAGGACAATTTCGGACTAGACCTCTCCCGCCGGCATTTAAGATCGCGGTGTCCCCGGAATCAAATGTACTTTTTCCGCATTCTCAAAGAAAACTCTCGAGCTAGCTACTAAAATACATTCCTGAACTGCATGAGATTGGAACTCTTATCATTTCTTTGTAACCTTCATCATCCCCTTTCCCCGCTTAAATTATATACATACACACACATACATATATACATGTATGTGTGTCTGTTATATATATATATATATATTTTTTTTTTTTTTTTTTTTTTTTTTTTAACCAGCGGCACTTGGGCTTTCAGCCCTTCGGCCCAATGACATATCATTGCGAGGCTGGGGAACCTGAGGACTTTCCTTCCAACCCGGTCAGGAGCTTCGCTCCTTCCCATCCACAGAGGGTTTATCACAGGAGCCGTTCAGGCTATTCAGTCAAATTTCCGGCCGTAAACATTTCTTCAAACGCCGACGCCCGGGTTTGAACCATGAACACCTAGTCGCCAGTACAACGCCGAAGCCATTACACCAGCGCGGCTCCCATATATATAGCCACTTTAAATTTTTAGGTCTTTTCAACTAAGCTGGTTTTTTTTTTAAAACCTGAACACTCAGTCAAAAATGTTTTGCTGCATTTTGTTGCATGCTTAAACAATGTTTGTTAATCTGACAATAAATCAAATCTGTGTTACGTGTGTGTACCTCCAAGGTCAATCAAATGCCCGTGGTGGAAAGGGAAATAATGCATGTTTGAAAATGCTTCCTAGGGTAAAGCCTGTTGATAACATTGCTGAAATTTGCTTTTCACGTGCAAGTCGTGAATATAGTGAACACATGTCACCCACTTTTCGGAAGGAACGGGCAATGGGTATGTTTGTAACATTTACCATTTTAGCCATGGCTCAGCGTGTCTTGCCGTCTTGTGGTAGACCTTGGACGTCCTGACCTGCGTTGTTCTGCGACACTGCCGGTTGCATTATAACGATCAGGCAGAGTTTGTATGACAGAGTGGGCAACTCCTAATCTAATAGCAACTTCTCGCAGCCCTACATCATCCTGCAGCCATGCCATCGCTCTCCATCTGTCAACATTGGTCAAGCGTCTTAGCTGAGCATTGGCTAAAATGGTAAATGTTACAAACATACCCATTGCCGGTTCCTTCCGAAAAGTGGGTGACATGTGTTCACTATAGTCACGACTTGCACATGAAAAGCAAATTTCAGCAATATTATCAACAGGCTTTGCCATAGGAAGCATTTTCAAACATGCATTATTTCCCTTTCCACCACGTGCATTTGATTGACCTTGGAGGTACACACACGTAACACAGATTTGATTTATTGTCAGATTAACAAACATTGTTTAAGCATGCAACAAAATGCAGCAAAACATTTTTGACTGAGTGTTCAGGTTTAAAAAAAAAACAGTTTAGTTGAAATGACCTAAAAATTGAAAGTGGCCTTTAACTTTTTTTGAGCAGTATATATATATATATATATATATATATATATATATATATATATATATATATATATATATATATATATATATATATATATATATATATGTTGTCAATAAAAGATTGTACTCTTTTCAAAAAAATTATTCTCAGCCCAATGATGTGTGGTACGAGGATGCTTTCTATCACAAAAGATAATCTCTGCAAGCTTTTAAGCATACCTTGCAAAGACTTAAAAAAAGTGCGCATTCGCGCAGGGGTATTTCAAGTGAAACTTTCGCAGTTGAGTTGCAATCGGTAATTGTTACATGTCTCTCAACACACTGGTCAAGTAGGTGACAAATAAAGAAATAGGTACATTCTTTTTGAGTCTTTGTAAGGTATGCTTAATAACTTGCAGAGATTATCTTACTTTTGTGATAGAAAGCATCCTCGTACCACATCATGGGGCCGAGAATAGTTTTTCTGGAAAAGGGTACAATCTTTTATGGACACCCTGTGTGTATATATATATATATATATATATATATATATATATATATATATATATATATATATATATATATATATATATATAGATAGATAGATAGATAGATAGATAGATAGATAGATCTTTAGAGTGCTCAGTTTTACTACAGTAGACCCCAAAAGCTCCTGGATTGCCGACCCCTGGTGTAGAGCTTCCTATTGGCTACCTGGTAGCGCCACATTTCAGTCTACCCAGCTGTAACTGGACACCTGACTGTACCTGTTAGTTAGGGAAGGCAAAGGCAGCGAGGAAATGAACTTGTCGCCCGCAACTCATTAAAAAGCTAGGCCCATTATTGTGAAGTCTTTAACACTTCATCCCCCTACGGCAGTTTCTGCAATGGAACTACCTTTATCTTGATCTCTATTAGCGTCAAAGATTTATTTTCATTAGTATCAGCCAAACAGAAAGACTAGTCTGAAGCTTGCATGAATTTCCATTACCCACCCGTAGTTTTTGTCGGGATTAAAAGAGACGCTGGATCATCCGTTCCCAGAAAATCGGTAGCGTAACTGTACAGTTGTTTAGGTCTACGACAGGCATATCTGGAGTCATCCTTATATGCCCACCAGCTATGCACAATGCTATAATATACATATGTGGAAGTGCGCCTCTATCCGTGAGGCTAATTACACCCTCATTGAATCGTGAAATCATGCACACACTTCCAGGAATTCCCCCTGTGGTGAAACTTGTTGAGGACCTAGCACTATACATTAAGCTTGGAGAAGTTACTTGAGCCCCAGACGTAATTTTTTGTCTTTGACCTGGTTGACTGCATGCAGGAGGATCTCACTATGGCCACAGTGATAGGCAGGGGGAGCTAAGAAGTGGCTCTGTGCAGGACGTGATAATTCCTCTAATACCAAGGAGTCTTCAACTTGGTGTTGGCTGCAAAAGAGCGAGAAGCTCAGCAGCCCTAGTTAAATAACAACAACAACATTATCTTTCCTTATTTCTACCTTTTCCATTACCTGTGTTACCCCCTTCTTTATGTTTACTTTTGCATTTTTCACGTTCACTCCCCATTCTTTGTGACATCCAGTGAACTTGAGCTGTTTAAAAATGGCTATATTCGAGAACCCATTCAACAACAGCAGGGGGAGGGAGAAACAAAAACACAAACTCTATGAAATTTTTAGCCATAGAAAAACAATCCAGGAGATCCATCTTGATAGTGTAGCGTGCTGTTCCAACAATATAGTAAGCAAAACACCTTTTGTATGTCATCGATTGTTATCTCAAACCCTGTCTCAACCCCAGCTATGTAAAGTCGAAGTATAATAAAGTATCTGGTGATGCCAAACATTACAGCGATGAACAGAGCTTTCGTCATATAACACTAATATTGTCTAGTTCTCGTTTCCATTTCTTTTGAGTCAGTTGTCGTATTCGTCTGCTGCCCGCTTGTCATTTGATAGCCAATCTGGAGGTGGCGGCGCCCTTGGAAGAAAGGCGAGCTTAGTGTCACTGTTATCATCGTAGACATCGAAGACTTGAGATAATAGATACCACGACCTTCGCCAGCTCTGCGTGCAGTTCATCATCACAATCATCACTTTGTGATATCTTCATCCGGAAAACTGATTCCGGTCTAAGATTATTATTTATTATAGAACATTGTTCGGAGTTGAGTCCTGTCACTTTTATATTCTGCCACAAAATGCTGTTTTTTTTTATATTTTGCTGTGGTTTACGAAAACTGATTTTAGTCTGAGATTATTATTTATTACAGAATATTGCCCGCAGTTAAGGCAAGTCCTGTCACTTTTATGTTCTATTTTATATGCTGTTATTGTACTTGGTTGCTGTTGTTGTTATTGATCCAGCGGCGCTTGGGCTATCGCCCTTCGGCCCAATGCCGTGTAGTGATATCTGCATGTTTTTGCAAGTTGTTTTGTTTCTCCGTTTCTCCTGGCCTGGGAGGAAGGGGAATTTTCCTAACATCATGGAGTGCTCAGCACTCAAAGAGGTGGTATTCAACAGTTTCGTAGGGGTAGTTACACAGCTGGCACTCTGGACAGTGTTGTGGTTGTATTCTGTTCAAGTGACTGTTTAGTGGTATATGTTGTGAACTGAGCCGAAAAATGGTGCTCTGATCCCTCCTTGTGATATGGCCGATGTTGTCGTTAGGATCAGGACTGGCCATATATCTGTAAACCTCTCTTCCAGTGTTTCCCATGGCCCATCTGTTCAGCCAAGTTTCTTTGTTTGTTGTTCGTATGAGTTATTTGGCTGTTTGGAGAGTTGTTTCTGTGAGTGGTTGTTCTTGTCTTGTGACTATAGATGAAGTCTCCAAAACTTTACTTACATACCACAGTTTCTGCTATACTTGTATGTTGACCTTTACCGATACTCAATCCGTCCACCAAAATATCAATACCTTTAGCTCCACCAGGAGCATAGGCCTTCAACTAACACATGTCAAGTCCTTCTGTCGCGTGCCATCAGCTCAAGTACTTTCCATATTTTCTTCATTCTTTTCATTTCTGTCTCTAATTTTCTTCTCCGTGTCCTTGTTGTTCGACCTCTGCCTCTCTTACCCTAGGAATGCCAAAACGAGGACTACATTGTAATGATGTCAACAGGTTTCCTCAATATATGTCCTATCCTTTGCCTGCGTCTTCTTGTCATATCTCGTTCCACAGGCACGTGTCTGGTTCTTGTCGTCACTGTCCTATTCATCGCCAGCGTTTTCTTCTCATCTCTTTGGTTGTTCTGTCTGTTGTTCTCAATGTTTACTTCTACTAGGACAACGAAATTTCTCACTATACGAGTACACGGTTTTCATCAAGGACACGGGAACCAAAATGGCACAGAAAAGAAAGTAAGAACTACTGTATACAAAGTTAATAAATATTTTACGAGCCCCGCGACAAAAATCATGTTAGAATCATTTTGGCGGCAATATAGACAAAGTTGGAATAACCGACAATGATATCCACATCAGAATACAAAAAGCAAGAGGAGCTTTCATTGCATTGGAAAACATATGGAGATAAAGAGAAATCAAGACCAACACAAATGTAAGAATCTTCGATTCAAATATCAAGTCAGTCTCAAGTATGGCTCTGAAACATGGAGAGAAAGGAACAAAACAAAACACAAAAAAGTTACAAGCTTTCATAACTGGTGCTGGCATAGAATAGAAGAAGGGTTGAAGTAGTATGACAAGAAAACTAACGAGGAACGGATGACAAGAACCTAGACAAGCAGCTGTGGCACAAGAGATGAGAAGAAGACGCTGGAGATAGATAGGACACACACTGAGAAAACCTGCTGATAGCATTCCCAGACAATCTCTCTTCTGGAATCCCCAGGGGGAACCTAAGACGCAAAAGTGGAATGGAGTCAGCGACCCATAGCTGACTGCTTGCGTCAGGGTCAGCGAACCAGAGCTGACCAAGACCCTACTCCACCTCCAAGTGGTGGTCCTGGAAACAGGCTGCATTACTGCAGTCTGACTGAGAGAGTAGGGATCGAAGTGGTGGGAAGGCAAACCCGGTCCTAAAAAATGCCGTGCCGAAGTCGGATGTGTCGAGCCGAAAGGCGCAGATATCGCAGCTTTGCTGTAAACGGCGACACAACGCAACCAACGTCCTTTTCGGAAGAACGGAGAAGAAGGAGAAGAATCACCAGGGTAAGTGAGATAAAAGAAAACCAAAGAACACATGGAGAAGAGAACTGGAGGCAGACCTGAAGTGGGTAAAGAAAACGTGGAAAGACCTTGAGCTGATGGCGCGGGACAGGAAGACTTGGCATAAGTATGTTGAAAGCTTATGCTCCTTGGGGAACAGAAAGATGAAAGAAGAAGAACAAATTGAACAGCTGCCGTGTGTTGTTGCCGGGGAGTTTCCGAAGAGACACAGGAAGAGTAGGAATACTGCACCCTCAAGCATGTCGTACAAGGCGACTAATATGAGGTTGTGCATATGGCTGGGAACCTCATCATGTAAAACAACTTGCCACAGAAACCACATCCTACAAGAGCGTGCAGATGCTATGTGCGGAACTCCTGCCAGGGGGGCCCCCATGCTCAGTAAAGAGTGCAAAAGAAAACGATGGTGGTTTGGACAACTGTGATATTACTTTCTGACACTCCTGTGTCTGTCACGTGTCGTCATTATCTGTCACGTGACGTCATTATCTGTCACGTGTCGTCATTATCTGCCACGTGTCGTCATTATCTGTCACTTTTCGTCACTATCTCACTTTTCGTCACTATCTGTCACATTCCGTCAATACCTGTCACATTCCATCACTGTCTGTCACATTTCGTCATTATCTGTCACATGTCATCATTATCTGTCACATTTCGTCATTATCTGTCACATTTCGTCACTAACACATGTCGTCATTATCTGTCACGTCTCGTCAATATATGAACATTTCGTCATTATAAAAAGCTCTTGTGGTTCTCCTGTCAACAGTTTGTGTCGAAAGTTATTCAACAATTTTTCTTATCATCATCATGATCCTCTTTAATCTCTCTGGAGTATGCAACAACTACCACTTCAGCTGGCCCCACCTGTGCAGGAAGCTTGCATGCTGAACAAAGTATTAACTGGCTCTTACAGTGGTGGGTTATGTAGTAAATTATTACATGATGACGCTGCCAGCTCCATCCACAGCCTCATATGAGTCACCTTATACGACATGCCTTAATGAAACATTAGGCTTAATCATCATCTGACTAGTGTAAAAGCCCGTCATAAGACGGGAATTAATTTCAAAAGCACCAATACCTAACGGCAGTTTTACTTATTCAAAAGTATTTAAAAAAACCACTGTGCATCACCACAGTACACGAACTACGTAGCAGCAGCGAGGATCCCAATGTGTGTATACGGGAACACACATTCTATACATATATTTTTGTGCACACCATCATTTGCGCACTTTTCTTTGTCGAGTGTTACTATTTTCGGGAGAGTACATATAAGGGAAACAATACATTTAATGTCTAACTTTCAACCAAAGTTGCATCCCTTAGCGTTACTGACAGAAAAAGCGGGGATTTTATATATATATTGATAAAAGACCCCCGTGGAAGTACACGGGGCAAATTTTTCTTATGTTGTCCTATTTTCACTCTTTGTTATTTTTTAATTCCCTTATATAGAGTTTTCGTAATGAAACGTATGTATCCAACAGTGAAAGCTAAATTGGACACTCGTTGAAATAACACGCATGCCTTGCAATGTTTTCGTAGTGTACTTTCGGAAACATGCGGAACCGGTGCGCATTGCACCGTGAAAGTTAAATTAAACACCTATCAGAAGAGCAAGCATGCCTTTCAGTTGTTTCATGTGGTACGTTGACCCTAAGTCAAGATCAGTGTTAAGATCAAATTGAATTCGAATGGAACGTTTGAAATGACCAGAAAGGAATATTCGACAGGGATGAACAGAACAGCGTGCAACGTAGGACAGTCACTCTCAGTTTCCTGGATGATGAATACCCACAGGACTTCTGGGTCCGAGTATACACGGATGGGTCAGCACAGAATGCAGTAAAGAATGGAGAAGCAGGAGTGTACATAGAATACCCAAACAACACTAGGGATACGGTCAGAGTACCAACGGGGAAATTCTGTAACAACTATGATGCAGAGGTCCAGGCAATCAAGGTGGCAACTGAGAAACTATTGAACACCAATCTCGGTCCACAGCCTGTAGTATTCCTGACAGATGCAAGATCAGCACTCCAAGCACTTCAGTCCAGAAAATTGCCAGGTATACAAGCCCTGCTTTCTGAACTGTGCAACCAGCGCAGGATCGCCATGCAGTGGATACCGTCTCATTGTGGAATACCAGGAAACGAGAGAGCAGATGGACTGGCTAAAGAAGGTGCTGCAGACGAACAACCGGATGTACCAGTTACGTACCATCAGAAGAAAAAGATGATAAAATCAATCAGAAAGCCACCAACACCAACACAGTATGACTACCACGCTATGAACAGATCAGAACTAATTGTCATTCTGCGCCTTAGAACAGGACACAACCGCCTCCACAGCCACATTTATACAAAATTCAAGATTGGTAATTCAGCCATGTGTACATGTGGACAGGCACCCCAGACTACGGAGCACGTACTTCAAGATTGCCCCGAATATGATATATTGAGGCAAACCAACTGGCCCAGAGAAACAACACTGGAAGCAAAACTATATGGACCTCTGTATGAACTACAAAAGACAGTGAAGTTTATACAAGAAACAACATTGCAGATATAGACAATATATTTCAAGCGAACGAAAGAAGAAGAAAAAGAAGAAGAAATGACCACAGGAAAATAATATAGTCATCAGGATATGCCGCAGACTGAGCACGGTGTAATTCATTCCAGTGGTTCGAAACATGGCAGCGTCAGGCTTCAGTCTACCCTACTTTAAATGAGTACCTGACTCTGCTTGTCAGTTATGGAAGGAGAAGGCAACAAGGAAGGGAACTAGTCACTCCATCTCTCGAAGCTGGACCTAATATAATTGTTAAAGGAAGTGTTGGTCTGTTTGCGTAGTGAACACTGTTTTGGCTCAAAATATATTCAGCTGAAGCAACTCGCTAGGGGTCAACAGCGACCAATAAAGTGGTAGTTATAAACACCAATCTAAAGCCCAGACTTCTTGACCCAAAGAAAGATATGGGCCCCTTCCCCATCTGGCTTGTTGTCAAGGAGGTAACACGCGACGAAACTCTTGTCTGACAGAGGGAGAACTTCTGATAACCAGCTTACCTTCTGCTACAGTGCTCTATGTAGTTTCCTAACATCATTATAAATCATATCATTAGTGTCCAGCAGGGAGCCGCGCTAGCGTAGTGGTTATAACACCGCTCTGGCGACCGGGTGATACAGGATCAAACCCGGGCGACGGCATTTGAGGATTTTTCGTCGACCGGGATTTGGACTGGATTAACTCGAGACCTGGCGAGGACATTTGAAGGAGTGTCGTCGACAAGGGACTGGCGGCTCCTGAGCCGACCCAGCTGCAATGGGTACCTCCGAAATCGGCGAGTATTTGCCTGAATGGCGAGGGACACCTGTATCTGTACAAGAAATAAAGGGATACTCACGTAAAATCAATGTCAGGTTAGACATAAATAATAACCTGAGATTTCGCCTCGAGTGTTAGCGGGCGTACGAAAAAAAAAAAAAAAAAAAAAAAAAAAAAAAATTAGTGTCCAGCAAAGAAGGAGCCGGTGTCGGCTCGTGGACGGTTCGGCTGCACCGGACGCCGACGTTTGGCGGATTTGCCGAATTTTTTATCTTAAAATTAACATTTAAAAAGAACAAGACAAATTAAGCTTATCGTTGTCTTCTCCATGTATGTCTGTATTATTCCTTTTTCAAAAGCAGCGCGCTGAGAGCCCATCTGTAATTCATCAAGAATAAAGAAACAAAAAACAAATTACCTACAGTAACATTTTAAATACTTGAGATGATGGCACGTGACAGGAGGACTGGGCATGTAGTTGTTGAAGGCCTATGCTCTTTGGGGAGCGGAAGGTTATGAATAGGTCGACCAGGCGTCCGGATTTGACCGTATTTGTCCGGCTTTTCGCGCCCAAAAAGAGCGCCCGGCCGGATTTTTTTAAATGTTGAAATATCCGGCTTTTATGTGATTGGCTAAATTACTCACGTGAAAAACACCATGTTTGAAAAATGTTCATTGGAATCCGATTTCCGAGTACAGAATTAAGAATTTTTATCTCCGCAAAATCGACGGATAGCACTAATTGCCAACAACACTACCATAAATTGTCGTGTTGTTCAATAGTTTATAATAGATTACTATCATATTTTAACCCAGGTTAAACGCTGTTTAGGTTTATTGGCATTTGTTAGGGGAAAATATAACAGACAAAACGGCATGAATAAGAACTTGGGGTTGGATTTAGTCATTTATAACTTCGTTGTCTATTGCAAATTACAAATAATATTAACCTTAGTTCGTCCTGCTTTTATATTTATTGCAATTAGTTTATTATGAAAAAATACACGAGTAGTATAGTTATAGTTTTGTTAAAATTAAAACCGCGTCTGTTGCATTTTACAAATAATTTTAACTTTAACATGGAATGTACCATTAATGGCATTATATTATATTAGTATTACAGATACCAGCTCAAAATGCCAAAACGGAAGTGTGTGTTCACGGATGAATTGAAAAAAAATTTCAGTGCTTTTCCAGTAGTCGACAAGAGTATGAAGCAGAATATCTTGTATGCAGAGGCTGCACATTTGTATCGGTAGCAAATAAAGTGCACCTTTATTTGCTACCGATACAAATGTGCAGCTGATTTAAAGAAAAAACATAAAAAAAAAAAAAAAAAAAAAAAACATTTGGGAGCCGCGCTGGTGTAATGGCTTCGGCGTTGTACTGGCGACCAGGTGTTCATGGTTCAAACCCGGGCGTCGGCGTTTGAAGAAATGTTTACGGCCGGAAATTTGACTGAATAGCCTGAACGGCTCCTGTGATAAACCCTCTGTGGATGGGAAGGAGCGAAGCTCCTGACCGGGTTGGAAGGAAAGTCCTCAGGTTCCCCAGCCTCGCAATGATATGTCATTGGGCCGAAGGGCTGAAAGCCCAAGTGCCGCTGGTTAAAAAAAAAAAAAAAAAAAAAAAAAACATAGAAACAGAAAAGCACAAGAAATGGACTAAATATTTTGAACAATTGAGAAACGTCGAATTGTATTCCGAATTCTTAAGACTTCCACATTTTATTTTTGCAATTCCTGGGCACAACGCCAATGTTGAGAGACTTTATTTCGCTTATGCAGGGTCAATGGAGAAAAGAAATGAACGTTTTGAGTGTAGAATACATTAGAGGCACTCTACTTGTGCAGTACAATTTCAAGGAGCTTTCATGCTCGAATTTCTATGCATATTTAATACGTAGCCCAACTTTGTTGAAGAAAAATATAAGTAGGCACGAAATCAATGGGATTTTATTAGCTTACTGTTTGAATGTTAAAAAAAAATAAAATGTTTCAGCATCTAATTGAATAAATGTGCCCTACTTTTCGTCCTACTTTTTAAAAATATTGTCCTCCCTTGTCCTCCTTTTTATGATCAAAAAATGGTATTTGTCCTCCTTTTTGTGTTGAACAATATGGTCACCCTAGTTATGAATGAATGAAAATCTTAAATACATAAGTGTATTATGCTTTTATAAAATGCTGCAATGAATATCCCTTCCGGAAATTACAGTGTGATTATAGCATGAATTTGAGGCTCGTACGATTACATAGTAATGCTGGGGGCAAGTACGCTATCGCGAGACCTCGCTCTGCCACGACAAATTCCCAAGGGCCCGGGTCTGGGTGGAGAGCTGTTTTAACTCTAGTATGAGTTACCCCTCTTAACAAACCAGACCGCACACGGCTTGTTTGATCATTGATGTCGTCTGCATGAACACGTACTTGGCTCCCACTTCCTGTAATCAGTCCCTTTTCAGATCAAAAGAAGGGGGATTCGTTTTAGCCGAAAATGAGAAGTCTGAACAGGTGAGATGAAATTTAAATTTAGAGCTGTTACGCTGCGCCACAATGGCTCTCTAGTGTTGTAGGCCTCTCAAGTCATTCATTATCGGTGCTAGAAATGAGATCCCAAATATCGTAAAAAACGTCGTTGCCATTGTCAAACTGTATAAGCCACTTATAGACCAGTGGTTCTCATTTTGGGCCATATGACCCCACAGAGGCCCATGCCATATTTCTAGGAGGCCAAATTAAGATGGAGTACCTGTTTTCTAGATAACAGCGACTATTTGGGGGGGGGGGGGGGGGTGCATAGAGGTAAATGAGGCTCAAAAGGGGGCCATGACCCAAAGGTTGAGAACATCTGACAGACGATAACATACCCGAGGAAAAAGCTCAGATAAAAAAAACAAAAACAAAAAAATGTCTTTAATGGTAAACGGGCGCAATAGGAAATTTCGCAGACAAGTAAATTTCTTCCTTACACTTTTAAAGCGCTTTGTGACCAACTGGTTGTTCAACAAGAAAATAGAACACAATCTACCAGAAAATCTTGGTCGTGTTTAGCAAAAAGACAGACATGATTGTCGCCGAAGAAAATAACGTCTTCAAAAGGAGCCATCAAAGTAAATGGGACATTTCTAAAAGAAGTCAACACAACTGAGGTACGCACGTGTGTTAAAAACAGATGCAAGATCCATCTAAGAGGTGAATATTAGAAATAGAAAAGCCCAGAAAAAATGCAGCATTCAATAAAATTAACAGTATTTCGTGCAACTGTGCTTTGACAGTGGAAGTAAAAAATAAAGTTATTCTATGCTATAAAGAGTCAGTATTAACATATGGAAGTGGAACATTTACTTTATCATCTATTTTCAGTTTCTTAGTCATGTTAAATTTGCATTTTTTGCATGGACCTGAGTTTTGGAGTTTCTGCTCAGGGATCTGTGATTCCGGTTCCACGTGGGCGTTCATTAGAATGAGATAACCTGAGACGATATAGAGATGGCTTAGTAATCTTGTAGCGTAGTCCTGAACCAATATCTAAGGGCAATTAACGAGAGCCTACCTTGCCTACCTATATCGAAATATGTCAACAAATGTTTTCGACCAATCGCTGCACGAGCTGTAAACCGGTCTCGGGAACCGTAGGCTGCAGGATAGCTGGATGGAATCTGTGTTAACGTGAATATGTATTTGTGACTTCAGGTCAAAAGATAAGGTATGTCCTTCGGAACAGTGGGCACAGTAAAATACCAGGAATCGTAAACTTTCATTAGATACATGGATTTAAGTTGTAGAAGCATGGACACAGGAGTTATGAGTGATTACATGCAGTAATAACTTAGAGCGAAGGCTGTTTTCCCCGGTTTCAACTGTGAGTGCAAATGCTACAAGGGAGGCAGAAAAAGGTTAGTGTGTTTAAATGGTAGCGCCCAATTGGCCGGTTTAAACAAGACCTGGATGGAAGGAATCAGTTGGGAAACACCGGAAGAATAAATTATCGGAGTTTTGTCAGATCGACAGATCGGGCAAAAAGTGGTGGTTTTACTGAAATTTTGGTAAACATAAACTGACCCAGCCAGCCAATGGAATCGCTTGTCTTCCGTTCGCCCGCGACCTGTAATAAAAAGGGAAACAAATCTGGAATATTTCTCTTGAACCGCCAGAACCAAATTCGTCAGAGGACAGAATCAGATTCTACCCCAGCTCCTTCGCCATTTGCCAGTGAAGCAGACTGCATGGGTTTATGAAAAGCCTGTTGAATCTGAGATTGTGGGTAAGAGAATTAAGTCATAATATGTACAATATTAATTACTAGTGTTTAAGGGAAGTGATTGTGTGTGTAAAATCTCATTGTGTGATTCATAGAAGGAAAGCTGCTTTGTGCTGTATAAATTATGTTCGACATTTAAACTAAGGCCGGAGGGAATGAAGGTTGTTAGTTTTAGAAGCCTTTAAAGCCTTTTCTGATTGCTGGACTAGACAATACTATCAGGAACCAGTAAAACAGGAAAGATTGTAAAATTAATGTATTGTTTGAGTAGACCTATACACTCAACACTCGCCGTAACGCCTATGCAGTTAATGATGTCAATCCTGGACATATTGGGAAAGTGTGTGTGTTGTAATGCTGTGTTATATTATTGCATAAAACTTATTTAGACACTCAACACTCACCATAAGGCCTATGCAGTTTTAGTGAGGTCAATTATGGACATATTAGGAAAGTATGTGTTGTAATGTTGTTATATTATTGCATAAACCTATTTGTCACTGACTGAGTCTACCTTTCCTGTGTTATCATCACTTATTCTGAACTGCCTCACTAATCTACAATCTGGGTAGGAGGATTTTAGAGCCAGATGCTATGTAAGACCTACTACATTTCAGGTCAGAGGTATCCTGTCACTCATCTTGTAGCAGAGAAGAACATTGGTGTTGTACCTAGCGGTGTATGATTTAAACAAGCACCCTGTACCTACATCAGTTGGAAGAGTGGGGACCCTCAGTGTTGGGCTTCTCCATCTTATATTCTGGCTTCAAGGAAAAGGCGGAAGCGAAGAAGTTAAGTCCTATTAGACAAGACTGACTCGCAGAGCATTGGCGTACCACACCCGGTTATATAAGTAGTGATGAAAACAGTGATGAGTAAATTAGTCTGGAAGCTACATAACATAGAAATAGTTTGAACTCAAGTGATCTCAATAACAGTGTAGTCAGTGTGACATTTTCAAAAGCTACATAACATAGACATATTGTGAAGTCAAGTGATATCAGAACAGTGAAGTCATTATGACAGTTGTCAATATCCCTTCCCCTAATACTGAAGATAAATTCAAGTACCATCATTAACATTGGTTCCAGAGGATTAGTTGCACTAAGACTTTTCATAACAAGGGAGCCTTAACAACTAGGAAAAGGCTTTAATTTTAGTGATTGACTTTTATTTGGTGTAGATACATGCAACATCATCAGTGTGTTTTTATTTTTAGGGTTTGTGTTTACACAAACAAAACTAAACAGATGACTGTACATAAATAAAATTAAGAAATTGTAGTGCACTGTTTTTATTACTTTATGTCAGCTTTGAATTACTTTGAATTTAATTAAATCCCCTAGATACTATAACAGCCCATAGGTATAATTCTGAGAGGGGCACCATAGAATTCTGGTACTGAATATTACTATCTTGGCCAGAAATTCTTTACAGCCTGACTTTATACCTATGTACTCTATACACCATTGCTCTTTTCTGAGAATGGGGTATTTCTTTTAAGACCAGATTCTTCTCTGGCAACTATCCTAGTATCACCTGATACACCTGGTTGTCTTATTCTTCATAAATTAAGAAACCTCTCGCGACACTGGGACGCTCGTCTGGGATTGTTCCTGTATATTCTGAGCCTGCTGTTACCTTTTAGTGCTGTCAAGTGGGAAATTTTTGATAGTAAATTTTTGGTAGGGCAAGATAAGAAATAGATTTTTGAGTACCATTGAGTACAAAATAAGGTGTGGTACATGTGACGCGAAATCAGTCATTAATTAATTAATTAAGTAATTAATTTGATTAAGTGACTAATTATATTGGTAAAAAAAATTTTTTTACTTTGTATTGGTTGCAACTAAATTACAACATTGCCATGGCAGATTTAGTAAAGTTCAGGTCAGCAACACTGCAAGTGGGGAAAGAGCTTGGGATGACTGGTGATCCAGTATGTTACGACTGAATGCGATAAATTCACAAAAAGAGAAGATAAGCAGTTAGCACGGCACGCGGAAGCTGAGAAAGAGAATAAGAAACTGCAATTGGAGGCTGAGGAAAGAAGGGTTCAAGCAGAGAGAGAGGCTGAGGAAAGAAGGGTTCAAGCAGAGAGAGAGGCTGATGAAAGAAGGGTTCAAGCAGAGAGAGAGGCTGAGGAAAGAAGGGTTCAAGCAGAGAGAGACCATGAGCTAAGATTAAAGGAGCTTGAACTTCAGGCAACTGCAAACCACAATGGTAGTAGTTCACCTCATTTGGACAACAGCTCCAGCCAGAGCACCTCAAATGGAGCCATGAATTTTCATCTGGATCCATTTGTGGACAAAGTTGACGCAATCGAGGCTTATCTAGACAGATATGAAAGATTAGCGACTACTTATGGTCTAGAAAAGGAAAAGTGGAGTCTGAAGTTATCGCAAGGTTTGCGGGGAATTGCGTACGATGTCTTTTTGAAATTGCCAAAAAAGGATCAGGAAGATTACGAAGCCCTGAAGCAGGCATTGCTTGTTCGATATGAACAAAATGCTGAAGCATATAGACGGCGCTTCAGAATGGCAAAGCTTCAACCAGGAGAGACGTATCAGCAGTTCTCAGAAAGATTAGAAACTTACCTACTGAGGTGGTGTAGGTTAGGAAACTTCACCACAGATTTCGAGGGGCTAAAGGAAATGATGTTGATTGAACAACTGTTGGATTCCGTAACCCCAGAAACTAAGAAGTTCCTAATTGAGAACAAAAGAGACAGGTTGGCTGACATAATCACATATGCAGAGAGCCACCACCTGGCTCAATCCCTGACTCAAGGGAGTAAAAGGAAACAGGAGGGAGTTAAGCAACCCCAAACTCATAATAAGTTTGATCAAAAGGACCATGCAACCAAATACAGGCCAGGATATGATAATAAGGATAGGAACCCACAATTTCAGGATAGGAAACCTTACAAAAAGGAAGAAAAGTGGTGTAAAATATGTAAAATGAACAACCACCATACAACGGAATGTGGTAGGAAAGTCCCTCCATATCACGCTGCATGCATGATAACAGTGGGAAAGGGAAGGAAGGAACCGACATCGAGTCCGGTAGATCTCCATCATCCCTCCATCTGTGAAGAAGTAATATGTAACGGCACTAAGGTAAAGTGTCTGTATGATTCCGGATTGGAATATGACTCAGTTGTGAGTGCGTCTCTAGTGCACCCTGAGCAGTATACCGCAGACAAAGTGGAGATACAAGGGGCATTAAAGGATACAGCCACCATAACACTTCCCATAGCCAGAATCAATGTGAAAACTCGCTATGTGGAAGGAGTGATCAGTGCAGCAGTGTGTGATAATCCTAATTACCCGCTGGTGTTAGGAGGGAGATATGTTTTCCTAGGGAAACCAATAAAACCTGTGATAATGGCAACACTCCAGGTCAGGTCAACCCCTGGGAAGGAGGAGGGAATACCACTCAATATTCATCCGAGAGAGATGAGAAAGGCCCAAGCTGAAGATAGCACATTAAAACCTTGCTTTGGCAAGTTGCCAAAAAGCCATAACCCCCCAAAGAAAGGACAATTTTATTTGAATGATGGATTGCTTTACAGGAAAGCTGGGACAGGACCCGATGGGCATAGCCAGTTAGTACTGCCATCTATTTACAGGGACAAGGCTATGGAACTAGCACATGTTGGATCAGACGGTGGACATAAGAAAATCGGTACTACCTGTCAAATGACATCAGTGCATCACTATTGGCCAGGCATTGCTGAAGACATAGTTCGGTATGTGACTGCCTGTGCACAATGTAGCAAGGAAAACCCCACACGTTGGGAAAATCAACAGGACCTAGGAAAGCATTGAGGCGGACGTAGGCCTGAAAATAAAAAGGTAGACATAGTGGATAGGATGGCACCATCTCACAAAGGGTCTACCAGACAACCAGTTACTATGGCAACTCTCCGTATTGTACAGGGAGGGGATACAACACGTCCCATACCGACTAGATTTAGTTCGGAACACCAGGTACTGGAGCAAAATAGGAGTGTGGTTAGTCGACCACCCTTGATAAAGGACCTGCGGGGAAACCCCAGGAACATAGGTAGTGGGAGAGTGTGCAGTGCAAACCATTTGACTGATGCACAGCCAACACTATACGGCTATTAACATTAGCATTATGAGGGCTCGGATAAATAGGTAGTTTGCCAGCCCATCACAGTCCATTGGAAGAATTGATACGAACATGGATTGATATATATATGTCATTTTTAAAGGGAGAATTGATTTCTTGGTGCAGGAAAATTTCATTTCCCCATAGGAATCATAATATATGCTCTGAGTGTTTTCTCCAGGGTAATGAGGAGATTATTGGATTCCTTACAAAACCCATCTGATCCGAACCAGGATGGAAAGAGGGAAGAATAGATTCCGGCTGGATGATTGCCTCGTTATTGGTCTCAGATTGAAGCTCGACATAAATCTCTCGCTTAAAAATTGGGGGGCTATCTGTAGCGTAGTCCTGAACCAATATCTAAGGGCAATTAACGAGAGCCTACCTTGCCTACCTATATCGAAATATGTCAACAAATGTTTTCGACCAATCGCTGCACGAGCTGTAAACCGGTCTCGGGAACCGTAGGCTGCAGGATAGCTGGATGGAATCTGTGTTAACGTGAATATGTATTTGTGACTTCAGGTCAAAAGATAAGGTATGTCCTTCGGAACAGTGAGCACAGTAAAATACCAGGAATCGTAAACTTTCATTAGATACATGGATTTAAGTTGTAGAAGCATGGACACAGGAGTTATGAGTGATTACATGCAGTAATAACTTAGAGCGAAGGCTGTTTTCCCCGGTTTCAACTGTGAGTGCAAATGCTACAAGGGAGGCAGAAAAAGGTTAGTGTGTTTAAATGGTAGCGCCCAATTGGCCGGTTTAAACAAGACCTGGATGGAAGGAATCAGTTGGGAAACACCGGAAGAATAAATTATCGGAGTTTTGTCAGATCGACAGATCGGGCAAAAAGTGGTGGTTTTACTGAAATTTTGGTAAACATAAACTGACCCAGCCAGCCAATGGAATCGCTTGTCTTCCGTTCGCCCGCGACCTGTAATAAAAAGGGAAACAAATCTGGAATATTTCTCTTGAACCGCCAGAACCAAATTCGTCAGAGGACAGAATCAGATTCTACCCCAGCTCCTTCGCCATTTGCCAGTGAAGCAGACTGCATGGGTTTATGAAAAGCCTGTTGAATCTGAGATTGTGGGTAAGAGAATTAAGTCATAATATGTACAATATTAATTACTAGTGTTTAAGGGAAGTGATTGTGTGTGTAAAATCTCATTGTGTGATTCATAGAAGGAAAGCTGCTTTGTGCTGTATAAATTATGTTCGACATTTAAACTAAGGCCGGAGGGAATGAAGGTTGTTAGTTTTAGAAGCCTTTAAAGCCTTTTCTGATTGCTGGACTAGACAATACTATCAGGAACCAGTAAAACAGGAAAGATTGTAAAATTAATGTATTGTTTGAGTAGACCTATACACTCAACACTCGCCGTAAGGCCTATGCAGTTAATGATGTCAATCCTGGACATATTGGGAAAGTGTGTGTGTTGTAATGCTGTGTTATATTATTGCATAAAACTTATTTAGACACTCAACACTCACCATAAGGCCTATGCAGTTTTAGTGAGGTCAATTATGGACATATTAGGAAAGTATGTGTTGTAATGTTATATTATTGCATAAACCTATTTGTCACTGACTGAGTCTACCTTTCCTGTGTTATCATCACTTATTCTGAACTGCCTCACTAATCTACAATCTGGGTAGGAGGATTTTAGAGCCAGATGCTATGTAAGACCTACTACATTTCAGGTCAGAGGTATCCTGTCCCTCATCTTGTAGCAGAGAAGAACATTGGTGTTGTACCTAGCGGTGTATGATTTAAACAAGCACCCTGTACCTACATCAGTTGGAAGAGTGGGGACCCTCAGTGTTGGGCTTCTCCATCTTATATTCTGGCTTGAAGGAAAAGGCGGAAGCGAAGAAGTTAAGTCCTATTAGACAAGACTGACTCGCAGAGCATTGGCGTACCACACCCGGTTATATAAGTAGTGATGAAAACAGTGATGAGTAAATTAGTCTGGAAGCTACATAACATAGAAATAGTTTGAACTCAAATGATCTCAATAACAGTGTAGTCAGTGTGACATTTTCAAAAGCTACATAACATAGACATATTGTGAAGTCAAGTGATATCAGAACAGTGAAGTCATTATGACAGTTGTCAATATCCCTTCCCCTAATACTGAAGATAAATTCAAGTACCATCATTAATATTGGTTCCAGAGGATTAGTTGCACTAAGACTTTTCATAACAAGGGAGCCTTAACAACTAGGAAAAGGCTTTAATTTTAGTGATTGACTTTTATTTGGTGTAGATACATGCAACATCATCAGTGTGTTTTTATTTTTAGGGTTTGTGTTTACACAAACAAAACTAAACAGATGACTGTACATAAATAAAATTAAGAAATTGTAGTGCACTGTTTTTATTACTTTATGTCAGCTTTGAATTACTTTGAATTTAATTAAATCCCCTAGATACTATAACAGCCCATAGGTATAATTCTGACAGGGGCACCATAGAATTCTGGTACTGAATATTACTATCTTGGCCAGAAATTCTTTACAGGCTGACTTTATACCTATGTACTCTATACACCATTGCTCTTTTCTGAGAATGGGGTATTTCTTTTAAGACCAGATTCTTCTCTGGCAACTATCCTATTATCACCTGATACACCTGGTTGTCTTATTCTTCATAAATTAAGAAACCTCTCGCGACAAATCTGCAAATGTGAAAACACTGGAAATAAAAAAAGCTCGCGCTTTGTTCAGAGCTGGCAGTAAAATGGAGAAGTTCAACCACCGATTGCCACATCAAGAGGCCAAAACCATAATACACAACCAGTACAACTTGCAATGAAAGAAAGGCAGGGATATGGACAACAGATCTGACCCAGTCCACCAGCTTCATAGACACCAGCAGATCATACCTTTCGGCCTGAGAAATAGTCACTAAGGCATGGGCAATTAGTAAACACGCCATATGCTACAGACTTGTCATTTCACAGAACAATGTAAAGAATAACTATGGACAGTTAAAAATATTAATTAAGATGTCCTAAAGGAGGCCAATGCGCAAAGGAAGCTTAGTACGCACGTTAGAATGAAACAGTTCACTGTCTTTTGTTATGTCATGAAGAAAGCTGTGACATCAGAAAAGACTGGAGGTAAAAGAAATAGAGAACGACAACGAAGGAAGATGTATCATTGCGGGGAAATAAGTTAACAACAGAACTGATAAACAGCATTGGGGACAAGAAAGTTGTGGAGACATGATCAGCTACGCACCAGGAGGAAAGGTTATCTAGAGAACCCATGTACTCTTCTTGGATCCCTGGCCTCTGATTAACAAAGCAATCTGTGACCACCACGCCTAGTGGCTTCCTGTAGGGCAGCAGTCAACTATCTCCACTTCGCTCGGTTTGTGGCTATCCTTCGTGCCGTATCCCAACTCAGTTCATTCTTTTCACTTCGGCCTCTAGAGTTCTCCGCCAAGTTTTTGATCTGCATGTCTTTCGCCTTAATTCCGGGGTCCTTAGCATAGCAGTTCTGCTGATGATGTTTGGGTTTCGACGAATCCTCTAGAAATCTGATAACAGAAACTGCACTTCTTGCCTCATCACTTTCAGTGTTTTCCAAATGCGAATAATAATATTGTCTTACCAAATGTACGTCGATACAGTTTGTTTATTGTAACTGTTAACAATACCGTTACCATGGTTAAGTTAGCGTGCAAGCTGTCCTTTTCGCGACCAGACCTTTTCAAGCATTCATTAACACTGTACTAGAAGTGACAAAAGATGCACTCTGATGTAATCTAAGTGCATCTATGTTCAAAGAAGTGTTGCTGGCTCCAAGAAGACAAATACCCCAGGAATTAAAACAGTAACCATAACAATATTGTAACTTGCTGCTGGGTCTAAAAATGGGTTAACGTTGCAGTATTCAGTAGCATGTTGTAAAATTGTTGTTTTTTTTTGGGGGGGCGGGGGGGGCGGGGGGCGATTTAGTACTGAACTACTCTCTTGGTTTCGAACCTCGGTCGCATTAATGACACATGCCCCGGCCCTGTTGTACGCTTCATTTATATTAGGTGATTTATGGTGGTAGCTATATTGAATCACCAAGTGTTCATTTCAGTATTTCCGGAAAATTTATAATACTCAAATATTATATATAAAGTATCGTTTTTAAGTCCGAGGCTTGTTTGATTATTCTATCGGCTATTTACATTTCCAACATCAGCACTTTATATCGTGGTTCTTTGGTGTAGATATTTCTTGAATAGATATCAATATAGCCTGTCCAAGGTTTGTGAGTGCGTGTGATCATAAATCTCATCCCCGAAAGATATACGGCCGGTTGATTAAACCTACGTGAAACTGTAAAGAAGATTGTAAATGTCTAGACGGAAGGCATTAATATTGAACATCTTGACTGGACTACCACCGCTCGGTAATAACGTAGATAACAGTACGCGTAATGAAACAATCCGGAAACGCATGCGCGTTGAAGTCAATTCGCAGCACGACGTGTCTGGAGTACAGCGACGCTACGGAAGGGTAAACAGCATGAACCGTATCGTAGCGACTGATAACAGGAGTCCGTGAGTGCTGCGTAAAGTTATAGATATCAGACTTACGAGACTATCGGCATTAAGTATTACACCATTTTACGTTTTATGGCTTCCCTGTGGTTTCTTATGACGGTTGACAATAGTCTCTTTTCCATCAGAATCTGCCACATAGGTTAGCTTGTTTTTTTTTATTATTATTAATTTAATGTAAGACGTCACCATTTCCGGCCAGGGTTCTTGAAAAAAAAAAAATAGTTTTTATTGTTTTTTTTTTTTTTAAATTGCAGCCATCGATTCTACTTCACGTCCATGACCATTCGTGTCCATCTGCATACAATCCGTTGTCATAAATTATCCATTGCTTTCAGCTACTTTGCCATCTGCTACATGGGGTGTCTTGGTTGCCTTTTTGTCCATTTAATGTAAGACATCACTATTTCAGGCCAGTCTTAAATGTTATTTTTATTTTTTTGTTGTTGAGATTATTGCGGCCTTCGATTTATGTTTCCTATTTAAGTCCAGGACTATCATTCCTATCCATTTGCATTCAGTCCGTTGTTATTCTCAGTCAGTCATTGCTTTAAGCTTCTTTGAGCGTTAAACAATGATCTTGTGCTTCCATTCATCTCCTTTGACTGAATTAGCCTTCTCAAGTCGACACTAAAGCCAATGGACTGCGATATTAGTAAATTGACAGCCTTCTGCAACACTGAACACACCACAACAGATCTAAGACATATTCCTTTTCTAATAGTACACGAAGTTCTCAAATATATCTTGGCATTAAAAAACAACAATTCATCTGGGCTTGATGGTATCAGCAATAAGATTCTACGTTACGCTGCGCCCATCATTTGCGACTCCTTAACATATGTATACAACCAATGTATTGCACACAACTACTTCCCCACAGCATTTAAATCTGCCAAAGTGTACCCCCTCTATAAATCTGGCTCACATAGCGATCCCAACAGCTACAGACCAATATCCCTTCTATCATCTCTTTCAAAACCACTAGAGAAACACATTTACAACACCACATTTCAACACTTAACAACAAACAAACTGCTCATTGATAGCCAGTCAGGTTTCAGACCCAAACATTCCTGTCACACAGCGCTCACCACAATGTCAGACAACTGGCTGTCGAACATAAATGATGGAAAATTATGTGGTTCTGTTTTTGTCGACTTCAAGAAAGCATTTGACATGATTGACCACACTGTCTTGTCGTCAATTTTTGGAAATCCACATATAGGATTAATCAAGTAAATATAAAGTGGTAATAAATCGATATAATATTTATAGGGAAGAATGTGTACTGAACAGTGCTGTCCAATGTGAAGGTATCGATATCCCCCTTATTTCTATACTTCGTCGGCAAATTATAGAACGCTTTACTTGTAAAAGCCTATCTGTATATTCAGTCCGCGTTCTTCAATGAATACGTGTGCCATGAGTTTTCTGCAAAAATCGAAGTGTGAGATACCAGCTGAAAACAATGACCAATTTTTAATTTTCATTCATTCCATTTTATACACGGCGTAACTAAATACAGATGGACTACAGGATAGAGAGAAGGGAGAGTCATAAAGCCGAACACGTGCAACACGAAACACGCGTCGCGCGAGACACAATTACTACTATCACGCGTGTAAGGCCACATGCACTAACTTTTTCGGTCCATACGGAATAACAAAAAACATCAAAAAAACCATGTAGTTTTTCCAAGTTCAAGGTTTTTAATTCCTGAAAAACTCTTATTCCAAAGATGACAATAGTCAGTGGGTTTACGTTTGAAAATTTATTACAGTACCCAGACAGCACATCTTAAACAGGAGGTCCCGCCAGGTAGAAGGAATTGCATATTTTGTTCAACGCTGTTGGCATTTTCATCAGCTCTATTAAATATATCTATTTGGGTTCCTTAGGGCCTTGTCTTAGACCCCTGTTAATATGTACAACGTTATGCAAATTCCTCTAGGAATGTTAACAAGTTATAGCCAAAATGAAAATGAATGGCTTTGAGCTCAGTATATTCAACTTATCTTGCCGGCAAAGGACATCCTCTGCTCAGAAGTTCTCCTGGGCTTCTGGTTAGACTTTTCACTGACCAGCTAAAAAGACAAGGGAGTATGGCCACAAGTTCCTTCTGAACTGATTCAGCTAAAGCTCTGACCATGATAGCTGCTAGGAGGCTACCTCGCAAGAACCACGATTGTCAAGAAGGCCTAAAATTCTATCTTTGGTTTTTAGAATCTTTATTACAAACTTCTAAACGATGATTCAATCACACTTGTTTAAACGTTACCCACAATTGGCCAGACTCGCTGATATTACTCACAGAGCGTTAGTTCGAGACACTAGTTTAATAAGCTGATTAAAGCAACAGTGCGTTGAAGCCAGCTCATATTTTTGCTTTAAAAAAGCTTTCTGGAACATTCAAGCAGATGGGAATTTGGTGACCAGTAATCCATTTGTGCCTGAATTCATTGCTAATCAAGTATCTGTTTTATCTTTTCCATGAATTGTGGTAAGCTTGAAACATTCAGTATCTTTTAATGAAAATTGAATGTGAATTGTTAATTTATGCCTGTATATATGTGTAGTTCAGTAGCAAACATGAAGTAAAGCCTATAATGCTCCAGCCTGAACAGAAGGTGTCGGAGGAAAGTAAGAACTGATGGAATTGGCCAAACAGAATAGTACTGACACCCATTTAGATTATTGTAATTAGATTCCCCAGACCTTAATGCCAGGAAGTGCAGAGGCGTAGTAACCATTAAGGAGGTTAATACTGGTATAAAGTATTTCAGATGAAGCTGACAGTTGGCCTAACGCTCTGAACTCAATGTTTGTGATGTATTGTGCTCAGTGTAAAAAGAGAGTATAAATTATTTATGAAGTAGAAGGTACATCCTTCTTGTTTTCAGGGACCGTGGTCTTGTCAACATTATGTACCCCATCTTAAAATAACATTGTAACATAAACTTAAGAGGGGAAGTAAATTGTTTTAATATCAGGAACTGAGAACATCTCCAATACTAGTTCCAATAAAGACAAACTATTGAAGTCATGATGACAAATACCAACAGAGCTTGAACAAAACAAAACCAGTATTACCTCATATTACTACTACACAACTGACACACATAGGATACTTTTAATAATATATGTCACTACAATATTCATATTGATAAATTCTGTACATATAACTTGTAATTAAAATTGATTGTGATTCCTGGTTCCCTTTGTATTTGAATCAGGACACATATTCATTCATAACAGCAATGAATACATATTGTTATTTGAAAAGTTATCAGTGACTCCTTTAAGATATCCTTTAGAGTGTTATATGTATGTGAGTGTCACAGTGTTGTCAAGTGTGGTGGAATAAATTAAATTGTTTATCTGTCTGTTGTTGTTATGACTTACACTTCATCATACACATACCCTAGACATACAACGTAGTCATCACACTATTCCAGAATAATTCTGACTGAGGTATACATATGTGGCAGCAAGTAAGGATATATATAATACACTACTCTTATTAGATATATATATACCTTCACAGCTGATCTCAGTCAGTACACTAAGTCCCCTATAAATATTTATAACATCCCACTTCACCACACACACTATCTTGGTTCAAAAGTTGGAAACCCTCAGAATAGGCTCTAATCCACTAAACATCATCAAATCATTCCTGGCAGATCGACAACAGTTAGTGCTTCACAACAACTCGGCATCAGATTTCTCGAAGGTAGTTACAGGAGTACCGCAGGGCTCTATTCTTGGGCCCCTACTCTTCGCAATGTTCATCAACGACCTGCCACTACATCTAAAATATTCAACTTGTGACCTCTTTGCAGATGATTGTACTATCTACACTAGTGACAATGACTGCGTGGCACTTGAAATGACTCTTCAAAGCGATGTAGACAATCTAACAAAATGGAGTAATATGAATCGTATGCCAGTAAACACAACAAAAACGAAATCTATGTTGATTACCACCAGACAGAAACTCCTAAGCTGCACCAAAAGATCGCTACAGCTACACGCGGAATCAATACAAATTGAACATGTAACAGAACACAAAGTTCTGGGGATCACGATTGACCAGCACTTAACGTGGAACTCCCATGTACGGAATTTAACCAAACACATAGCACAAAAGACGTACCAGCTAGCCAAAATAAAACACTACTTAGACGCAGACACTAGACTATTGTTCTACACCTCACATATACAGACACATCTAGATTACTGCTCTACGCTATGGGATTGTTGCCCTGCTTCCACCTCGAAGAGACTGCACTCCCTGCAAAAGAGAGCAGTGCGTCTGATCACCGATAATCGCACGACACCACACACAAGGACAGGAAAAGAACCCAAAATACTGTCGCTAAAAAAAGTCTTCTCTACAACAAAGCCAAGCTGACTCACACAATTCTATCTAACAATGCCCCGTCGTACCTAAGATCATTGTTTCAAACCAGTAGAAGGGAGGGACAACGATTACATCAGTTACGTCTGCCCAAACCTAGGATCGACCTGTTCAAAAAGAGTCTAGCCTACTCTGGTGCCTACTTATGGAACAGCCTTCCACACCACCTAAAAAGCCTACCTACACAATATTCTTTTAACAAAGCACTTTTCAAACACTTCCTCAACACTGATTATCTACCCCCATAGAAACAGTATTTGCCTGTCAACATCTCATCCATAGGTCAACATTTCTTTTCCTCTTCCGCTCATTTTTGTGTGTGAATAATTTGTTTTATATCCATGTAATATCATTATTATATTCACTTTAAAATATTATTATATAATGTAATGTATGTGTGAATGTACCCACATAATACTGGTTCGTTCGTTCGTTCGTTCTTTCCAGCTTTGTCCCTCATCCATATTTTGTTGTGCTAGCCTCTTCTTTCATGTGTTCCTTGGTATCCCCCGCCCTTCTTTCTCTGCTCATTCCATGAAACCGGCGACTTAGTTCAAAGATTGGTTTCGCCGCCTTTCATCTACAGTCTTGTGATGAATTATCGATTCAATTATTAATTTCCATTTTCGCTCCGTATTTTGCTGTATCTGCTCCTCTTTGCAGGAAACTTGTTTCGAAGCATTCAAGTATCTCTTTCAGCAGTGGTTTCTGTAGCACTTTGTTTTACATGATGTGGTTGCCAGCTTCATTCACAACCTCACATTAGTCGTCACTTACGACATGCTTGAGTCAGCAGTAGCCATATTATTTCTTTGTCACCTTGGAGACCACCAGGGACCACACGGTGCAATAATCAATGTGTCAAACAGATAGAAATCATCAACACACAACAAATCATCAACACACAACAATGCGTAGATAAGACACAACAAAGCATAGATAAGAGGATAGACATGAACATTGGAAGGGTATTTAACAGATTTCAGATTCCCATCCAGCTTTTGCACCGCTGCCATGACAGCAGAGGGGAACCATTGTGACAAGCATGAGCCCAAATAATGAGGATGGTCCATCCGTACTCTTTTCCTTCCTGTTTTTGTTTCTGAAACCAGCTCAAACCTTTGTTCCTGCGTTCTCAGATTCCCGGCCTCGACTTTCCCTGTTAATTGTCATTGTTGAGATTCCTGCGTTTGGAGATATTCCATGTACTTTTGAAATAGTCACGATTTACTATATCTCATGAGTGCCTGAAACATACCTTTGTGTATTATGTATTTAATCTTTATCCCGTGCATGTCTGTCTCAAATTCTCATCTCCATGTGTGTTGTTCCTTTTCTCTCTCTCTCTCTCTCTCTCTCTCTCTCTCTCTCTCTCTCTCTCTCTCTCTCTCCCCCCCCCCCTTCTTCTCTCACACACACACTGAGGATTCTAGAATAGAGGCTGGATTGTAATGCTATGAACTGATTTTCTTAATGTTTATCCTATCTAACTACAGCATCTTCTCCTCAACTCTTGTCTCACTGGTATTTGTCTGTCCATCAGCTCCGCATTAGTCACCTTATACCAATTCCAACCCTTCCATTCAGCGCAAGCACCCATTTAATCTACATCCGTGACTGGCACATAAATATTACAAATCCTAAGCTGCAGCTGTGAATCCTCTCAGTATGTCCGTGGGCAGTAGTTTGACCGAACGACGCCGATAATAAAATTAAGACTTCTCGTGACATCCTTTTAATTAGGCAGGTCCTCATTGGCTTCTCATCCAGAACGGTTAATGTGCTTTGGCCTGGGGCACGAGGCCTCATTACTACGCTGGAGTGGGTGAAATTAGTTCTGCAGTACTGGGTCACTGAAGTGTTGGTGTAGTTCAGGCGATGAAGGGCAGGTACAGTCATTTATAGAAAAATACAGACATAGATAATAGCGAGATAAAGGAACACATTATCACATTCCGTTTTTCAACAGTCTGGTACTCACGTCCAGCGTTGCCATTCCTAGGTGGATTCACCTAGATCTAAGTTTCATTAGGCCCATCTAGGTGTCATTTTCCTTCATTAAGTGAAGAACGCCACCTAGATTTCGCCCAAAGTAGCCCAAATTCATCCAGAATAGCCCATATTCATCCAAAGTAGCCTTAAATAGTACACAGGAGCTCAAAACACAGCCTAATGTAGCCCAAGTCGCCGAAATCTAAGTTTTTTTTTACTTTTTCAAAACTTAGAGTCGTATCACTGCTCACGTCCCCTTTTCTTTCTTACCGCTTCAGCGTACATGACGTCATCTCCAAACCTTTCTGCCGCGAGCTTTTGGCGGCAAGACATCCTGAAATGCTGGCCAGAAAGTACTCGGCAAAAGGATATCGCCGCTAATTCCGGCCACGCGAATTTCACGGGTTGTATTATTTTTGCTTTTTTTCAAGTTTCCTACTTAGCCATCGCGTTCTTTCCTTTCTGTTTTGTTAGTTTGTCCCTGATGAAGGCCTTGTGGCAATTTTCTTTGTCCTTTGACCTAGTAGTAATATGTATTACATTTTTTTGTTAAGACATCAGCAAAAGGAAACAATGAATATAAGAATTTCTCATGGAGAACGTGCCTTATAGAAGATGATTAAAAAAACAATAAGAAAAACAATCAAAAAGAAAGTAGATGACTCGGAAGAACAAGAACAAGAACCATAATGATTGGCAGCTGAACTTGCTTACTTACTTACTTAGTCATTCCTCTTCTACTTGGAGGTAGAAAAAAATCGCATTAAATGCAGATACTGCCGCAGGCCAGTGAAGTATTAGAGATCTCACCATACTAGGCTCAGCTTGATTTAATGAAATGGTGTGACTAGTTCTCATTCTCCCCACCTTTGCGTTCGCTACCTCAAGAGCAGTGTAAGGTACCCATTTACAACTGGGTAGAATGGAACTTGCCCTACCAGATGTCGATCCCGGAACCTGATAACTTTACCGCGAGGGGCTAAGCGCTGAGCCAATCGGACACTCATAACAGCACCATATACTACAAGTTAGGATAGCCTATTGGCAGTGAAAACAAAGTCTGAACGGAATATATCAGACGCCTTTAATAAAAGAAAGATAGATTACGTGCAGGCAACTCTGTAACTGTATTTCACGTTTATGGATGGGCAGGGTAGAGGCGGCTTGCAAATTACTAGACGTGCCTAAAGTGTAAAAGCCCCTGGTTGATCCATTAATTATTCCGCCCCGAATTCTATAATTCTATATTCACCCCTCTGTAATCCTGCATTCCAACAACTGTCTTTACCTCCCTTGCTGAATGACTGATCTTGGGTCTAATAACAAGAGTCCATTTTTCAGTTCTTTACACGCAAGGGAGACTTTATCAACGTCAGTCATTCACATGTCAGTCAACTGTCAGGCGAGAATAAATTATCACTTATCTAACACCAATAGGCGTGGTTAAGTGCAGTGCAGGAAATTTAAAATCTTGTCAAGCAGCGGAAAGGGAGTCTCGCAACCCGCAACTAAGAGCTGTCAAACGGGCAGTAAAATTATGACACGAGAACCTCACGTTTCATCTAGTCTTCTTCAACAAAGAAGATAGGCTCATAGTGCTTATTATGATTTTAAAAATGTAGACCGAAAGCAAAGAGTACGTATCTAGGTAGGTATATCGTCGTCCCAAAAATAATTTTCTTAGCAGTCCGTCTGAACGCTAGGAATCAGTCACACTATGAAGGTGGAAATCTACCTCTGCCTGAAGCAATCATAACTTTCGAGGAAGCAAAGAGTTTTATTAGAATCAGATACAGAAACAAATGGGATGTAGAGCATCCTGGGCACACACAAACTGATCCATACTACCAGCTGAACAGAAGAGAACAAGTGGTAATCTTCAGACTCCGCACTGGCCATAACAGATTGAGATACCATCTATCCAAAAAAGCTAAAGATAGGAACCACTGATCAGTAACTGTGGCACTGATAAAATGACTGCTGAACATCTGCTTCAAAGTTGACCAACATATGCGGAACAGAGAAAGCGCATATGACCGACACCAGTACCATTCGTGGAAAAGCAATACGGAGATTCAAATAGCCTCAAACTGACTACTACTTTCTTTGAAAACATTCAAGTGGACATCTGAGAGTGTACGAAGAAGAAGAAGAAGTCACACTATCTTTTCAGAAAAAAATGGAAACGGGGCACATTGCACTGTGCTTTGAGTAATAATTACTGTGAACACCTATTAACAAGAATAATCACGCTTTTGAGTCTTTTCTTGGTGCATTGGTCTCAGCGTATCTGTAAAATACAAGAACGTCGCGCTTTGTATATTGCTTTGAGTGAAAGTTTTCTTGAACACACATTAGAATCATCCCACATTGAGGCCAGTAATTTATTTTATTCGGTTTTCATAGATCTCTTCACAAGTAACCCGTCAAGAAATACAAAGAAGTTTAATAAAACTTTTCACAATGAAAAAGCCACACAATATCGTTTAATATTTTTTTTTAAACCTAAACATTATGTTAAAACTAAAGACCTAGGACCGAACTTTATGCTTTTGTTGTTGTTGCTCTTTAACTAGGGCTCTAGCTTCTCGCTCTTTTGCAGCCGATACCAATTTGAAAACTCCTTGTAATTATCTACACTGTAGATCTAGGCTTTCCCTGTGGCTTTTCTACCCTTCCGAAACGTGTTGAGTTGAAGTCATGAGCTCCATTTTCTCCAGCTTGGCTTGCATTTTTTAAAAATCATCACCTCTGGTCCTAAGCTAGGAGGGAGAAGCGCGTGGCAATCTTTGCCGCCACAGTACCATTTTCAGAAGGAAGAAAAAAACTCTATGGAGGTGCAAATAGCCTGAAGCTAACCACTGCTTTCTTTGAAAATATTCAGGTAGACATCTGAGAGTGTACGACAAAGAAGACCTGCTTGTTTCTGTACATTCCCATTGTTGATCGAGCGTTTTCCGCAATAAGGGAACAAAAGCAGCTGAAGAAAAAAAAAGTGTACACAGTTGGAAAATGCACACTTTTAAATAACATGTATAACCTTTCACATTTGCATATGCGCAAAGGGAGTGTTTACCCACGGTTGGAACGGTTTAAAAAAAAAAATTACCTCGTTTTACCCAAAAAAAATTTTAAAACGTTAAAAAAACGAAAAGTGCAGGCGTGATGTCAAATTATCTCCCATACAAAACAAACAACATTGTTATTGTTACTGCCCGAATTTGGCTTGTCAGCAAAATGATGTGGCAGACGAGAGACCTGACGAGGTGTTTTGTTTCCAGCAGAGAATCGATGGATGCTGAAAACGGGGCTGAATAGAAATATGAAACTCTTTCATTTGATTCGTTATTTCGTTTTAAGTTTCACAATTTGCCTTTGTGCCGAGTATTAATTTTTATCATTATGTCATTCTAATTCTTTCTATCTCTCTCTCACTCTCTCTCTATCCATCTCTCTGATGTTTGTAAGCCCCCTCAGCATTTCTTCCTTAATTCTCTCAAGATTCACGTCCCAGGTTATTTACAATATTAGGTCGGATAGCCAAAGTATGGCCCAATGTGTGTTTGTGTATTTTAGTGAGAACGGGAAAGAAAAGGATGAATAATACTTTGTCGTGAGTATTAATTTTATTGCTCTGTCATTCTAAGTTCTAACTCACACATTCAATCTCCATCGCTGTCCCTCATCTCTCTCTCTCTCTCTCTCTCTCTCTCTCTCTCTCTCTCTCTCTCTCTCTCTCTCTCTCTGTTGTTTTTAAGCCCCCCCGCCCCCCCCGCACTTCTTCTTTAATTTTCTTTACGTTCACATCCTATCTTGTTTACAATATTAGGTCGGATAGGGAAAGTATGGCCCAGTGTGTGTTTGTACATTTTGATAGGACAGTGAGAAAAAGAATAATTTGTGCTGAGTATAAATTAACTTTCTGTCGTTCTAACTCTCTCCTCCCTCTCTCTGATGTTTTTTAAGGCCCCCCCCCCCCCCCCCCCCCTCAGCATTTTCCCCTTAATTCTCTTTAGATTCACGTTCTAACTTATTTACAATATTTGGTCAGATAGAGAAAGTATGACCAAATGTTTATTTGTGTTTTGATGAGAGAAGAGAGACAGAGAAAGAATACTTTATGCTAAGTGTACATTGTATCTTTCTGCCACTTTAACTCTCCCTTCCCATTCTCTCTCGTTCTTTCCTATTCTCTGTCGTTCTCTCCTTTTCTCTACATGTTGTTTTTAAACCTCTCAGCATTTCGTCCTTAATTCTCTTTAGGTTCACATCCCAGCTTATTTGCAATATTAGGTCGGATAGGAAAAGTATGGCCCAGTGTGTTTGTATATTTTGCTAAGACAGTGAGAGACAGAGAAAGAATTATTTGTGATGAGTAAATTTTATCTTTATGTCATTCTCTCTCTCTCTCTCTCTCTCTCTCTCTCTCTCTCTCTCTCTCTCTCTCTCTCTCTCTCTCTCTCTCTCTCTCTCTCTCTCTCTCTCTCTCTCTCTCTCTCTCTCTCTCTCTATGTGGTTTTTAAACCTCTCAGCATTTCTTCCTTAATTCTCTTTACGTTCACATCCCAGCTTATTAACAATATTAGGTCGGATAGGGAAAGTATGGCCCAGTGTGTTTGTGTATTTTGATGGAGACAGTGAGAGAAAGAATACCTCTAACGACTCTAGCCGTTGTTAACGTCATTTGGCCTTCACAGCTTGTCTGTAGACCCTGGTAATGGAGAATTGATTTTTGCCATAAATATGTGATGGGTGAAAGTTTTCAATGTATTCCTTAGACCAGTGTGTCTCAAACTTTCAGTAATTTCATGCCCTATTTGAGAGTTTAGTCTTGCCGGTGAACACTTTATAAGAGTTTAGTCTTACCGGTGAACACCTTATAAGAGTTTAGTCTTACCGGTGTACACCTTATGAGAGTTTAGTCTTACCGGTGTACACCTTATGAGAGATTAGTCTTCCCGGTGTACACCTTATGAGAGTTTAGTCTTTCCGGTGTACACCTTATGAGAGATTAGTCTTACCTGTGTACACCTTATGAGAGTTTAATCTTACCGGTGTACACCTTATGAGAGTTTAGTCTTTCCAGCGTACCCCTTATGAGAGATTGGTCTTACAGGTGTACACCTTATGAGAGATTAGTCTTACCGGTTTACACCTTATAAGAGTTAAGTCTACGGTGTACACCGTATGAGAGCTTGGTCTTACAGGTGTACACCTTATGAGAGTTTAGTCTCACCATCGTGCTACTTATGAGAGTTTAGTCTCGCCATCGTGCTACTTATGAGAGTTTAGTATTACCGGTGTACACCTTATGAGATTCTAGTCTTACCGGTGTACCCCCTTTGAGAGTTTAGTCTTAAATAAATAAATAAAGGTAATTAACAGGCACTCGTTGGATATAAAGGAGGACACCAGACAACAGAAAAGAAATATAAGTGATAGGCTTTCCGGGAATCGAACCGAAGACCATCCAAACGGCGCCATCGCCTTGCGCTGCGAAAGTAAATCGTGAAAGGATGCACAGCCATTTTTGCACCCCTGAGGATTCCCGGTCAGCCTATCACTTACATTTCGTTTCTGTTTTGTGGTGCCCTCCTTTATGTCCAACGGATGCCTGTTAATTACTGTCGTGAGTTGGGAACATGTATTTTGTTGAGTTTAGACAACTCTAGTGAACTGCAAGATAGACAAGAAGAAAATGCAGATCATGTGCGTGATTGGGAGAATCTTAAGAGAGCATAGACAAAGATTTCTTAAAGTTATCTCTCTTTCCAATCCCCACAACTCACTTATATTCTTAAGAATCACCCGCTCTCTCTCCTTTTTCACTGATAGACAGAAACAGAGTAAGAGCTTATGAAGTCACTTAAGACTCATTAAATAGTAACGATGGACGAGGGTCTGGAACAAGCGCATTAACAAAAGATAAAACTTTATTATTGTTCTTTATAGATTTGTAAATGAGAAAAGCATAAAAATATCAGCACAACAAATAGATCAAATAACAAAGTTATCAAATACTGATTCCAAACATCAAGAAACAGTTGGGTATGACACACAACAGACAAAATGCCCATGCAGAAAATGCTAATCCTTCTTCTTCTTCCTCGTTCGTCCTGAAAAGTACGTTGGTTGCGTTGTGTCCATTTACAGCGAAGCTGCGATATTTGCGCCTTTTGGCCAACACCGACTTCAGCACCGCATTTTTGGGACCGGGTTAGCCTTCCCTCTTCGATCCCTACTCTCTCAGCCAGACTGCAGTGATGCAGCCTGTTTCCAGGACCACCACTTGGAGGTGGAGTAGGGTCTTGGTCAGCTCTGGTTCGCTGACCTGACGCAAGCAGTCAAGCTACGAGGGGAGTCAAAAAACAACCTTAATGTGGCAAAAGAAAGTCAAAATCACGTAGTAGACGGTTGTACTACAGATATGTTATGCCCTCCCGCTTGAGGTACCAGTGCGCACAGGCCCGTCGTCCTGATGGGAAGTATAACATCAGAAAACCATAGCCAAAATGGCCGCCCCCTTTGATTGCACGAGAGAAGAGCAGTGTGCAGTTATCCGTTTTTTTTTTTGGGTAGTGAGGGTGAGAAACCATCAGATATTCATTGAAGGATGAAGATGCAGTATGGGGACGCTTGTGCGTCGCTTCAGCAGGTTTATGTGTGGCACCGGAAGTTAAAAGTGGGGTGTCAACTGTAACTGACGCAGCTCGCTCCGGCCGGCCTCACACTGCGACTACGCCTGAAGCTATCGCTGCAGTGGAACGAGTTATACAGGTAAACTGGCGGGTAACAATCGACGAGGTGGCTGGAGAATTGAAGATCAGTCATGGCTCGGCGCACCACATCATTCACGACGTGCTGCAGTACCACAAAGTCTCCGCTAGGTGGGTACCAAAACAACTCACCCCCGAACTGAAAGAACGTCGTGTGGAAGTTTGTTAAACACTGTTACGACGTTATGAAGCTGAAGGAGACGGCTTTCTACACAGTTTAGTCACGGGTGCTAAATGCTAATCCGAAAACACTGAAACATTTTCAGCGTCTTCCTTCCTCCTGTGGGTGTATGTTATTATTACTCCACGGGTAGCTGCTCTATCATTAAGCCTGGAATACATACATAACCCAAAGGGGAAAATGTTCTCCTTGAGCAGCGACTGGGCGTACTGTATACAAGCTTAACTCATGAGTTTGGACTACTAAGTACTGATAATACTGCTCTGTCTGTGTGATACTCCGAGGACAAACACGGGTACTCGATTTTCTATGTGCTGGTGAACCTGAGTAGAATGATGTACTGTGTGCCACTAAGCGATGGCAAACGCTGAAGAAGTGAGTAGTGAATCATTACTGCACAACGCTTGATGGCGTCAGGCTGTGGTTAACGGGTTCACTCTGCGGTGAATGGTTTTTATTGGTGATTGCCACCCGTTTAGTAGGGTGTTGCGAAGTGGGTTGTTGGTAGACTGGTAATGACACACGTATAGCAGTCTGCGCCCTGAAGGTTGGTTAGGAGAGAGAATGTTAATTTTTCTCCGTTGTTTGCTTGCTTTAAGCTGTCTAGCGGTATACTCTGGGTCCCGGAACACCAGGAAGTAATCTAGAGTCCGTGCTGTGGTAATGGGTAGTTTTCCGCAATATGATTTCTTTGTTTACTCCAATCTAGTCGTCGGGTTCCAAACGTAATGTGTCTAATACCTTAAAACGTACAGCATATATAGCCAAGTTCATTGCTCTGACTCTAACACATGGCACGCGTTATTTTGCACGTGCAGTAGCAAGCGGTTCCTCTAACACTTCGTGTTTCCCTGATTTAAGCAAACAATTTAGTTTGATCGGGAAAATCAAAGACTTAAGGTTTCCCGTGGGCAAGCCAAGTGCCGCTGCGCAGGTGGTGTCGTTAGGTAATGTAATTCTAACTTGACGGTCGCTGGTCAGAGGATGGCGTAGGATGTCCAGTGCTGTATTTTCTGGAGAAATTGCTGAGGGGAATAAATAATGAGTAGCAGACTACAATCAAAGAAGGAGGCACCGACTGCCTTCGATTTTACTCGGTAGCAAGCGGCGGTCTGATAGACGGAAGAACCGACAAAGAGATGGGAAGACATAGTAGCGATTCGTGAAAGGAAACAAGAGAGGTCACAACGGCAGCTGAGAACAGAATTTCTGAGAGGCTGGCCCTCAAAAATTAGAAGAAAAAAAATCACTGGACCGTTTGGACGATTTGGACAATAAAATTACCTGTCACTCCGCGACAATTACCTTTATTTATTTATTTACTTAATTGTTTATTACAAGACTCAGATTTCCTCCATTTTGAGTTTAGTCTTACCATCGTAGCACTTATGAGAGTTTAGTCTTACTGGCGTACCATTTCTGAGAGTTTAGTTGTAAGGGTGTTCCGTTAATGAGAGAATATTCTTACCGGCGTACCCCTTATTAGAGTATAGTCTTACCGGCGTACCCCTTCCTAGAGTATAGTTTTATCGGCGTACCCCTTCCTAGAGTATAGTTTTATCGGCGCACCCCCTTATTAGAATATATCCTTACCGGCGTACCCCTAATTAGAGTATAGTCTTACCGGCGTATCCCTTATTAGAGAAAAGTTTTATCGGCGCACTCCTTTTTATAATATAGCCTTACCGGCGTACCCCTTATTAGAGTATAGTCTTACCGGCGTATCCCTTATTAGAGTATAGTCTTACCGGCGTACCGCTTATGACAGTTTAGTCTTACACGTGTACCCCTCTCATTCAAGGAGAATTTAGGGGTACTTTGTTATCGACACTAGCACATATAATATGTCACCATCATTGTTGTTCCTTATAGAGCTTGGAGCCACTACTTCAACTGACCACCGTTAAAGAAGCCTGCACCAAGCAGTCACAGGCGTGTGCACCGGTGGGTGCTGCAGCAGTTTGTATTACACTATGAGGTTGCCAGCCTCATATTAGTCGCCTTGTACGACATGCTGAGGAAGAAGTAGTGCTATTGTTTCTTTATTGCACGTGGCACATATAATATATGCTACTGATATATATATATATATCATCCCTTAGCGTTAGTGACAGAAAAAGCTGGGATTATATATATATATATATATATATATATATATATATATATATATATATATATATATATATATATATATATATATATATATATATATATATATATATATACTGCTAAAAAAAAGTTAAAGGCCACTTTCAATTTTTAGGTCATTTCAACTAAGCTGTTTTTTTTTTTAAACATGAACACTCAGTCAAAAAAGTTTTGCTGCATTTTGTTGCATTCTTAAACAACGGGCAATGGGTATGTTGTGATTGTTCTTTGTCTGAGAGCCAATACAACAACAAATGTGTCTTGCCGTCTTGTGGTAGACCTTGGACGTCCTGACTTGCGTTGTTCTGCGACACTGCCGGTTGCATTATAACGATCAGGCAGAGTTTGTATGACAGAGTGGGCAACTTCTAATATCCTAGCAACTTCTCGCAGCCCTACATCATCCTGCAGCCATGCCATCGCTCTCCATCTGTCAACATTGGTCAAGCGTCTTCGCTGAGCCATGGCTAAAATGGTAAATGTTACAAACATACCCATTGCCCGTTCCTTCCGAAAAGTGGGTGACATGTGTTCACTATAGTCACGACTTGCACGTGAAAAGCAAATTTCAGCAATGTTATCAACAGGCTTTGCCATAGGAAGTATTTTCAAACAAGCATTATTTCCCTTTCCACCACGTACATTTGATTGACCTTGGAGGTACACACACGTAACACAGATTTGATTTATTGTCAGATTAACAAACATTGTTTAAGCATGTAACAAAATGCAGCAAAACTTTTTTGACTGAGTGTTCAGGTTTTAAAAAAAAAGCTTAGTTGAAATGACCTAAAAATTGAAAGTGGCCTTTAACTTTTTTTGAGCAGTATATATATATATAAATCCCAGCTTTTTCTGTCACTAACGCTAAGGGATGCAACTTTGGTTGAAAGTTAGACATTAATTGTATTGTTTCCCTTCAATGTACTCTTCCGAAAATAGTAACACTCGACAAAGAAAAGTGCGTAAATGACGGTGTGCACAAAAATATTTATAGAACTGGTGATGCACAGTGGTTTTTAAAAATACTTTTGAATAAGTAAAATTGCCGTTAGGTATTGGTGCTTTTGAATTTAATTCCCGTCTTATGACGGGCTTTTACACTAGTTTATAAGTGTGTGTGTGTGTGTGTGTGTGTGCGCGCGCGCAAGTAATACATTACAAACTATAGGTAGATATAATAATTTAAAAACTTGATATGCCGTTGCTGTAGGGCTCTGTGCGTTATGACTCTGTTGCTTATTTTGCGGAGGCCCCTGTTAGCCTAGGGCCCTAGGCCCGTGTCTAGTGGGCCTAATGAATAATCCCTCGCTGGCTCCAGTCTACCCAGCTGTAAATGGGTACCTGACATTGCTCTTGAGTTAGAAAAGGAAAAGGGAGTGACGAAGGGAATTGGTCACACCACCTCTCGATTCTGGACCTAGTATAGAGAACTCTGTAACACTTCACTCCCATACGGTAGTATCTGCTTTAGGACTACCTGTTTTTTTAGTTATATTTATGGTCCTTGTAAATAAACGTGTTACTCGTAATCGTGGTTTAAAGCAAATAGGTGATAAATGAGATATCTGAGGAAGGTGGTTGAAGTAACAAGAAGAGACATGGTACGCAACCAGACGATACGTCAAGGCCTAAAATGCCACCCCCTACAGACCCAAGTAGAACAGTCCCAACTAAGATGGTTTGGCCATGTCTGCAGAATGGGAGAAGATCGGCTACCACGACAAGCATGGGAAACAAAGAGCCAAGGATCCAGACCCCGAGGACGACCCAGAGTCCGCTGGGAGGACAACATTAGACAATCTTTGAAGGACCGAGGACTAGAATGGAACCAGGCCAGGAGGAAGACAGCCGATAGAATAGTCTGGCGCTCTCTCTTCCAAACCTCTACACCTCACGGCAGAAGGGGAACGACTAAGTAAGTAAGTAAGTAAGTAAATAAACGTATGTGGGTTTCTACGGTACATGAATCTCAGAAATTAAATGTTAATGGATTGTTTTCTGCAGGTAAATCAAGAATGATAAAAAAAACAACTTTAAAAAAAGTCAGCCAGGTACTCCCAGGGGTAAGCGTCCCATATTTTGGGAAACACTGCCTAAGACCGTCGCCTTTTACGTCGTAACATTTTGTTTAGCTCTCAAAGCTCTTAAGCCATATTTTTTAAATTTTATAATTGTCATTTTATTTTATGCTGTGATTATTTTTTTTTCTATCTCGTAACGTCTGACGGCATGTATTGAGATGCCTGTCTGTTTGTCTCGTAGATCAGCTGATGAACCAAGCAGACAATGTGTTAATACTTTTAATGCAATTGTGAAATTACTGGTCCAGATGGCATTCCAGCAGAGGCCATTAACACATATATTGATACCTCTACAGAGATATTATACTAACTACTTTGCAAAGTCTGAGAGAGAGGAAATACCAGCAGAATGGAAGGAAGGTTATCTGGTCAAGTTGCCTAAGAAGGGAAATTTACAAGAGTGCACAAATTATAGAGGAATAAAGTTACTATCAGTGCCAGGAAAAGTATTAAACAGAATCATCCTTGAGAGATTAAAAGAGTACATAGACAAGCAACTGAGAGATGAACAAGCAGGTTTTCGACAAAACAGATTCAAAACACGAACTTTTCGGGAGTTTACCCTTCGTCAGCCAAGGTCTCAAACAGGAGACAAGGACCATAAAAATAACTAAAAAGAAAGGTAGTCCAATAGCAGATACTGCCCCTTTGAATTATTAAAGATTTCACTATACTGGTCCAGAATCGAGAGGTGGTGTGAACAGTACCCTTCATTAGTGCCTTTTCCTGTCCTAACTCAAGAGCAAAATCAGGTACCAATTTACAGCTTGGTAGACTGGAGCGTTGCGAAGCCGGCACCTTTGCCGCTAGAGGCTATCGCTCTAACCACTCAGCCAATCGGACGCTCACGAATATCATAGAGGTTTAAAAAAGACAACGGAAACTGCAAACACGTTTAAAAAATACATGAAAACAGATGAGCAACACAGAAAGGTGAACAGAGAAAATACAGGTAAAACAGATGAGCAACACAGAAAGGTGAACAGAGAAAATACAGGTAAAACAGATGAGCAACACAGAAAGGTGAACTGAGAAAATACAGGTATGTCGTAGATTTTTGATAGGGAAATTAAGACTTGGATTGGTCCCTTCTGAATAGGTTAGAATGAGTGATAGCCACAGTGAGATGTGATATTAGAAATAGAGTTCCACGAGTGAGATGGTAGAAATTTATAGAGGCTGTCCCGGAAATCGAGAATCTCTCTCTCTCTTTCCGCCTTTCTTCTACAACAGATCCAAAGGAATCAGACAGTCTATAAAAAATATATATATTAATATATATCTATCCACTCACGTGCCCGCACATACAATTGACGACAGTAAGACACACAGACGTGGGAACACTATAACAATGATTATATAGATATTATGGGAACGAACTGACCACCACACTGAATTAAATGTAGGTATAGTTTAATTATCATAGTAAACTTACATCACAACATATAAAATACATCAAAAGCATGTACACATAGTCATAAAAATCAAGGAATGCTACAATAGTGATAGACCCGTTTGTATGGTCCTTCCCCTGGATATATATATATAGCTCACAGTCCCGTTAGAAGAAAGTGATAACCCCAAGGAGTTACAGATGCATATGATTGAGTCTATGGTTTCCCTCTTTTAAGGTATGGACAGACTTGATATTCTGCTTTTCTAAGGGTGAATATTGTTAGCAATAACTTTCATAAAGGAAATTACAACGTGGGTGACTCAAACAAAGAACATCACTCAGTCTACTTTCACTCGGTTCTTTCATCAGGGCCCTGATATATTTACAATCGTGCTGTGGTTCGCCGTCTGGCGCAAACTTGGGACACTCACACTTTTTATCTGTTACTGTCGTTTAATGAAACAGATCCCAGCTCTGCAGATTTGTTGGTTGGTTTCATCAAAATGGATCCGGGGAGCGTCTGCTTCATGCGATAGTTATTTCAGACTAAAGTTAGTGTCACTTGACTCACGAGGTAAGAATTAGGCTTAAACGAGCACACAATGTCAGAACACGAGGTTTCCCTTAATTAGGAAGATGACCGGTGGACAACTTCTCTCAACAAATAATCTTGGTTCACCACACTCTTGTCAACAATGTCGGAAAGTTAATGTTTTTGATTTCTGTAATTTTTCTTGCTACAAGGCAGCATGTACATTAGAGTTAGTGTATAAATATGCACTGGCTCAAAGGCCCAGTATAAGCAGTTATTAGGTATGTCTCTGTACAAAACGCCGGCAAAGTTTGGGTTACCCCAGTATTCACTGAATAAAGAAAAACCACATATGAAATATGTTACATATTATGTACTCAATATAACTTACGTTATTAAAATGCAAGCGTACAGCTTGACTTATCATTTAAAACTTCCCGTGCAATAAGTTATATATTTAAAAATCATCAATCCTCAGGAATTAGGAATACATACGTATTCCATCAACACTCAGGAGGCATCTAGCATTTATAAGTTAGTTTAGAAAAATTATTCTCGTCTGATTATTTGACAGTTAAATTAAATTCATTAATAGCCGACTGAGTGTAAGCTAAAAATTATAATTTATTCATTTTTCCACTGTAACTCATCAGCTAGAGAATATAACAGACTTATAAATTATTCACTCTGCACAAAAGAACTCGGGAAATAAAATAAGCGATCTAACACTTTGAACACTTCGAAAAATACTAGATATAATATATATATATATATATATATATATATATATATATATATATATATATATATATATATATATATATATATATATATATATATATATATATATATATATATATATAATATTTACCTCAACACAGAACTACTAAGAACTTAAACCACTTCGACCAAACTAAATGCCATCTCTATTAACAGAGATTCTTAGGAATCGAACGAAGGCTTGTTCTAGTCTTGACTGCGAAGTTACTGAGTGAATTAAGTCTCAAACTCTCGTTTAAGATATATGAAACACACACAAAGAATGTGTCCTATTTCCAAAACCACGCAATCTCTCGTGCCGTAAGTGCCACCGGTGCGTCTTCACACCTACGTTAACAAAACTGACCGAGAAGCGTGAGTGTCATGGAAAAACCCAGACTATATGTCTCATTCCCGAGCGCTGCGTGAGTGTCATATCACACTTCACTCCGAGAGAAACGTTCGTGTCAGGTGAAAATGCTAGACGGTATGACACCTAACCGGGAACTAGCCTGACGAAACGCCCGTGACGTGAGAAAGATACAGACGCATGTCTGCTATCTCTGTCTGCCCAGACGAGTATTCACACGTTCTATCGTCCACTGACATCTAATGCAATAGAATGCATTTTAACGCTGTCCCGTCTAGTGTAGAGACTGATACGTTATGTCATAAATGCGTTTACCAGTATGAGAAAGAAAACGGTAAAGTTGAGAATGGGGAAGAAAATATTTTTCGCAAACGAATGGATGCGAAAAATACAGGAAAAAGGTAAAGAGTGATAATAAAATAGAGGATACGGGTGAAAGAAAAAGAAGTGGATATAGGCAATTTAATGATCATAAAACCTCTGTGACAAGGTAAAACAGATGAGCAACACAGAAAAGTGAACAAAGAAAATACAGGTAAAACGTGGGGGAAAAAACGTAACATCAAATAAGCGAGCACGTGTCAGCAACACAGCCAGAAAGACAGAAATGTCAACGCAAAGGATCTAACGAAGGAACAAAACGCAGAAAAAAAAAACAAGACAAAACAAAACAAACAAACAAAACAAAACAAAAAGAACGAAAACTGAAATGACAAAACAAAGAAATGCTATAAACCAGAGTTTCTTAACCCTTTTTTGTAGCTTGGACCCCTTTGAGTCTGATAGAAGCTATGGACACCTTTGATTGTCCGATGGAAGCTATGGACACCTTTGATTGTCTGATGAAAGCAATGGACACTTTTGATTGTCTGATGAAAGCAATGGACACCTTTGATTGTCTGATTGAAGCTATGGACACCTTTGATTGTCCGATCAAAGCAGTGGATACCTTTGATTGTCTAATGGAAGCTATGGACACCTTCGATTGTCCGATCAAAGCAATGGATACCTTTGATTGTCCGATGGAAGCTATGGACACCTTTGATTGTCCGTGGAAGCTATGGACACCTTTGATTGTCCGATGACAGCTATGGACATCTTTGATTGTTCGATGAAGGCAATGGATATCTTTGATTGTCCGATGACAGCTATGGACATCTTTGATTGTCCGATGACAGCTATGTGCATCTTTGATTGTCCGATGACAGCTATGGACATCTTTGATTGTCCGATGACAGCTATGGACATCTTTGATAGTCTGATGAAGGCTATGGATCCTATCTGGGAAAGCAAAAAATGTAAATAAAGACATAATAAATAAAAACTTTACATTTTAATGTTTGGGATATATACACGGACCCCCTAGGATCCATTCATAGACCCCTAATGGATCCGTGTACCACAGATTAAGAAACCCTGCTGTAACCTATTGGTCTGTGATGAGAGCCTAACTCACAAAATGGCAAGTCCAGAAATCGGAACTATTTTTATTATTTACCCCATTTAAGGAGTATGGAGTCACCTCAGTATGTGCTCTCATATCCCCTCCCCGTCTTTTTTTTTTTTTTTTTTGGTAGGTGAATGAAGGCAGCACTTTAGCGCTGCGGTGGTTCTGATAGTGATGATTTGTGTATCACTTTTTATGTGATCAGATTGTTAGCCTCGAACATAACATAGCGTCCGTTGACGCATTTTACGACATACTTGGAAGAACGAAATGGGCATCTTTTTTTCTTCGCGGAATCAGGCTCTCAGATCCACACAGTTGAGGGGGGAAAACTTATTGGCGTCCACGCCATTTCCCTGAGATCGTTTCTTCTTTGTCTGCACTTTCCTGGTTGTGCTCTGATTCCATTGAGCTAGTTTACTTGCTTATTTACACTTCCACGACTGGGTGCCTTATTCTTGAGCTATCATCTTCCTTGTCTACATATAGATTCCTTGTTTGGGCTTATCTTATCTTTCATGTCTACGCTTATATCTTATCTTTCATGTCTACGCTTATATCTTATCTTTCATGTCTTCGCTTATCTTTCTCTCCTACACTTGTCTTCCTGGTCTATCACACATATATTCCTAGTCTCCACTGGCGAATCCAAGGGGGTGACGACGGGGGCGATCGCCCCTCCCTCGGGACTTTGAAAACCTTTATTTCAAATCAACCGATCCAATATCCCCTCCCCACCCCAATTTGAGACTTAAATGTCAGTAATCGTTAGGTCGGACGACAGACGAATTAAAACATGTCTAGTGCTGGACAAAGGTAAGTACCCTAAAGGTGACGAACGTAGTTTGCAAGTAATTTTACGTGGTGGGACAATGAAAGACAGTAACGAGAACCGCAATACAACAATGAGACAAAAAAGGTGCCAGGCAGGCAACACAGAGGACTTTGTGACAAGAGGCGGATAATTTCTGTATCGGGAGGCAAATCCCAAATCAGAAAATGTTAAGCTATAACATAAAATACGTATGCATTTTTTACCACATTTTGTCTCTTTGTAGTTGTACCATACTTTTATGTAATTATATTACAAATAGTTTTATTTTTAAAAAAAGAAATAAAAATGAATATTTTTGAGTTGTATAAATAAAACTATCAAGTTGTCATATTTTTTCAAAATTCGTTATTTTGTTTTTAATTGTCTAAAAATGTGTTAATAAGGGGGGGGGGGGAGGGGCGGGGGTGTTGAGTCTTATCATTCTGATGTATCGCCCCACCCGTGGACAATTCCTAGGTCCGCCGTGGTGTAGGCTTGTCTTTCTTGTGAGCACTTATTTACTTCTTATACTTGTCTTTGTCTTTATTTATCTTCCTTGTCTAAATTTGTATTCCGTGTTTACATTTACCTCCATGGCCTACACCCAGCTTCAATGTTTACACTTGACTTCTGTGCCTACACTTTCCTTCCGTGTCTGCACTTGCCTTCCGTGCATACACCTGCCTTCTGTGTCTACACCTATCTTCCTTGTTCCTTTTCCACGGTTCAGCAGACAGACAAATATTCTCTGACAGAGACACTTGTTTGTAAACAGAAAAATAAACAAGACATTCACACTTCCAAAAAGACACTTCTGAAGGACCATTTAAAAAAATCTCCATTGAAGTGGCCGGCTCGGTATGACTCATCCATGTAGATCGCTTCTCTGCCCATTTATTCGTGCTCCACGCTAAAGAACTTGTCTCGTACGCTCAATCTCGCTTCTTTTTGCAGGCAATATCCTCGTTCTCTTTCTATATCTCTCTTTCGTATGAATACAGTAGTTTGCCTGTTGCTATATTAATATTGTAATCTTAAATGCTGGCACCTTGTATCGGCTTGTCATCTCGTAACACCAAGGCTTTTTGTCTGCGGGGAACACTTCCACCTGAAAATACGGTTCTCCTATTCAGTTCCCTTGTCCGTACCCAGTAATTTCCTTCCTAGCTAGTTAGTGTCCCCTTGTTGCATGGCTATACTTTATGTCAGCTCTCCGTGCATCTGTTCCTTATTGGTGTCTGCTTCAAGTGGGGCATTCAGCCATTCAAAGGCCCGCGTTTTTACATCTCTTAAATCAAGTGCAATTTTGGGGAGGAAGGCGCTTTTATCTGAAATGATTTAGAAAGGCCACTTGTAAAGCTCTTGAGACCGGGGATTTGAAGGAGGGAATTACGTTTCTTATTGATCTGAAAGCTTGTACCCGGAATTTTAAAATGTTGTGTTATTGACACTTAAGTGTTGTAAGCTCAACAGGAAGTTATAGTATAGACGCGAAGATTGGCTACAGTGGGGCGATGATTTTGCTTTGAATATGGTTTGGTTTACCGCTGATTGTACTTTTTTATTAGGTATACCAGACCATCAGACCTTTTGTAAACTCAACCCTTTCTCCATTTGCACGAGTTCTTCTTCTTATTCAGCTCTCAGACGTCTACTTAAATATTCTCAAAGAAAGCAGCGGTCAGCTTGAGGCTCCGTTGCAAGCGATCTTTGTCCTCTCAAGACTGTGTGTGGTCCCGGGTTCCGGGTCTTCCCAGTAAAGTAGAGGCAGTGATATGTGTCTGTGTCCGATTACGTCATGTGACAGTGGTAGAGGCTCGGTCGCTGCTACGCCATTAATGAACAAAGCCGTGTCCTATCGAGACTGTGGGGTCCCGGGTCCGGGTCCTCCTAGTTAAGGTGGGCAAGAGCTTGTTTCTTCTTGGTAATGCAGCTCGGCAGTGGTAGAGGTTCGGCGCTGGCTGTGCCGATCCCTCGATACGTCTTGTCTCGGAGATATAACCCCCTTTGCAGGGTAGAGAACCAATTTTCTTGTGGCATTGCACCCTCGCCACCCGACAAGAGGTTCCCTGGGGTTGCAACAAAGCCCACTGGTGACTGGCCTCTCTGCCAGTCATCACTGTCCTCGGAGGTATAACCCCCTTTGCAGGGTAGAGAGTTATCAAACCTTGAGGCAGTACATTACACACACGCCAAAGTGGGCCTGGTGTACCCTGTCTCGAGTCTAGGATGCTCCCTGGGGTTGAAAGAAAGCCCAAAACACACCCCCTAATCGTCTGATACCGTGTAGGATGCACGGCGGGTTGCGGCCCCATCGCCTGGTGTCACGATGGGTGGCTTCCTAGCCGAGTGGCAACACGGACCATGTGTAGAAGGGCGGCGGTGGCTGCGCCACCGCCATGCCGGGCTGTTTACACAAAGGGTAAAAGAGTTTAGTTACTCGCACCCTATGGGGATAATAAAGCAAAGCGAAGCACAGCAGCTTGAGGCTGTTTGTATCTCCGTAAAGTTTGTCCAGATTTGGTACTGGTGACGGCCAAATGTGCTTTCTCTGTTACTCAAATGCTGGGCGGCGAGGAACGGAATGCCCCCCCCCCCCCCTTAAATCTGAGACCTAGTCTATCGTAGTCTCTAACATTTCACTCCTCTACGACAGTAACAGTTTGGAATTACTTTTTCATTGTACAATCTGTAACCAGTAAGACGGGACACGGGACAATAGGCATTCTCCCTTTTTCATTCTTAAGAGGCTGTGCACGATGTTCTTTGTGAAGAACTGCCGCATTTCATACCTTCTTATGTTTTCTTTCTCCTGCAATGAGTGTGCCCTCTCATTTATGCCGACGTATCCTCCAGACAAGTATCTATCTACACGATTGGTGTTTGTCTAGTATGTTTTGAGAAAGGGTGGTCCCGACCGTCTATAAACATCCTCTGGGGTTCCGTTTTTGTCGCCGGTGACCTTTCCTGGGCGTCTTCGGGATGTTGGCTTTGTTCGGGTCCGGCAACACCTGCAGGTCGTGTCCCCCCGTGGGCAAGATTAGTTTAAAATTCTGTTTGTTGGGGAAGGGAGTGGAAGGGAGGTTTGGAATACCTGACTCAGTTACCTGGATAATTTAACCTATGGGTGGGCCTATTCAACGAAAAAGTCCTTCTTCTTCTTCTTCCTCGTTCGTCCTGAAAAGAACGTTGGTTGCGGTGTGTCTGTTTACAGCGAAGCTGCACCTTTCGGCCGACACATCCGACGTCAGCACGGCATTTTTTGGGACCGGGTTTGCCTTCCCTCTTCGATCCCTACTCTCTCAGCCAGACTGCAGTGATGCAGCCTGTTTCCAGGACCACCAGAAAAGGTCCGAAGAATAAAGTCCATCTTTTATTAGTACAATAATACACAAAATTAGCTTTCATTTCATTAACAAATATGTGGGAATTAAAGGAAACGAAGTCTACCACAATAATCAGAATATTCAACTCAGATGTTAAGTTAGTGAAAATTGCATGACTCTGAAACATGGAGTTCAAAAGAAGTTACACACTTTCATAAATGAGTGCTTGCATAGTATAGAAGAACTGAAGGGGTATGACGTGGTATCAGAAATGTGGACCTTGATGGTAAGAACCAGTTTAACAGGAGATAAGAAGAAGTCCCTGGCGATGGAACGCGGGTATACACTGAGGAAACATGTTTGATAGCCTTACGTGGCAGTCCTTGTTCTGGAATGCCCAGGATGAGAGAGCTATAGGGAGGCCGAAAAACACACGGAAAAGAGGGCGGGAGACAAAATTTAGTCGAGGAAGATGAGGGGAGGGTGCGGTAAGACGTGGAGTACAATGGGTGGCGCACTCTCTCTTCGGCAGGCGTTCTAGGTCTTAGCTGCCTTAGAGAAGTACCCATGTTGTATTTTTATATTTAATTACATTCGTATGTGTCACATCTAGCCTTCACTTTCTTTCTTTCCTTTCCCTGACGAAGACCTTGTGACCAGCAACGTTGGCTATTTTATTTGTCTTTTGTCATCGCAAGACGAATCACTTTTTTTCGATTTCTCTTTCATACCCATCCATTGAGACAAAATTAAAAGGGTTGGAGAAGACATGAAAAGGCCTTGAGGTGACAGCATGTAACAGGAGGTTTGGTTTGCACATGGACAACTCCTTCAGTGCCCCCGATCTCCTTCCTTAGATCACACAAGGAAGATCTCAGCACAGTGTACACAATCCGTAGCACCGGCGAGGATCCCAATGTGTGTATACAGGAATCACTCATTTTATAAATATTGGTAGGTTTTCCTAATTTTGTAAATTTAGCAAGGGCAGCGGCCGTATGGCCCACTCTTTACGATTTCCAACGGCCTAGGAATTTTTAACGTGTGCAACTTGTACACGGGACCTCCGTTTTTTGCTATTATCCGAGAAGGCTAGGCACCCGCTATCACTACCCATGAGACGGGGGAGTATGGCATCATTAGGACCAACTGATTCTGAAAACATGTTTCCTTCAAATATATTCCCTTGTTCTAGGAACCGAACCGATTTTCTGTACAATACAGTCCAGCTGACCAAGACCCTACTTCACCTCCAAGTTGTGGTCCTGGAAACAGGCTGTATCACTGCAGTCTGGCTGAGTGAGTAGGGATTGAAGAGGGAAGGCTAAACCGGTCCCAAAAATGCCGTGCTGAAGTCGGATGTGTCGACCGAAAGGTGCAAATATCGCAGCTTCGCTGTAAATGGACACAACGAAACCAACGTCCTTTTCAGGACGAACGAAGAAGAAGAAGGAACCGAACCCGGTACCTTTAGAGTTATAGGCGGACGCCATACGTCTTTGCCACTCCGACCCCCAAACAGGAGGACCTTGGCATAAGTTTGTTGAAGGCCTTAGCTCCATGGGGGGCGGGAGGGTAATACTATTGTATAATAGGACAGTCAGAGTAAACATGGACACTAATCCCATACCAATTTTTCGTTGTTTTTTTTTTTTTTAATATGGCTGTGGATTTGGTTAAAAAAAAAAATGTCCAGACTCTGTATTGTATGCTATATGAGTAGTAAAAAAACTGTTCTCGGAGTCGGACTTTAAAATTTCAAGAGTCAGAGAATGTTTTGACCGACTCCTACAACCCTGGTTTAAACTATATTTAAAATTAGCTGATAAGTGAACAAAGCGGGTAACTGTTTTCTGCCCCCCACAAGAAAATTTTGTTCAGGTGGCAAGCCAAGAGTCATCCAGCATCAAAATGATGTCCTTGAGATAGCTTGACCTCCGACACGGATCAGTTTCATATGCAGCCTGCCTCCTGTCCAAACAGAAAATTGCATGCACTCAACGTTACAGGAGACCAGCGAAACAGAAGGAAGACGTTGACATGTTCCTTCTTCTCTCCCCCCCCCCCCCCCCCCCCCCCCCCCCCCCCCAATTTGCGGCTATGTTTGTTCCTGTCCTTGTAGCAGATCTGACCGCGACAGCTTCAGCCTGCTGTCTCGCCAGCGAGACAGGTATGTAAACTGGAGAAGTTGTTTTTATATTGTTTCGTGTCCCATCTTTTGATGTTTAAAATTGTTTTCATTTTCAATCAACATTCCTTCGTCGCCATTGAGCAACCGGTATGTAATCGAATGTTGGGGGTTGCAAAAGAACCGGAAAACAAGCATCCCCGTGTTTTTCTCCATGTTGTTTGCTTGGCCAGATTTTTATCGTGCGGCCGTCGAGTGTTTTTCATGTCAATCTGTCTGGTTCCACGAAAGCACGTCTGGCTACAATAACTAAATTAGAGGCAGCTTCCTCCTCTTTCTCGCCTCTTCTTTCTTTTTCCTCTTGTGATTTCTACTTTTTCTTTCATTTTCATCTTTCGTCTAATCTTTCATTTTCATCTTTCGTTTAATCTTTCATTTTCCTTCTCGCCTTATTTTGTTCTTTTATTCTTTCTCTATCATGTCCTTCTGTTACCCACACCCTTTTTTTATTTGCTCTTTTCTCTACCTTTCTTTTTCTCTTCGTCTCGACCCCCTTGTTTCTTCTAATCCTTCCATCATCATCCCCGTCATCATCATCTTCACGCTTTCCTCTCGCGGCACAGTTTCCAGGATCCTGGATCGAAACCTGGAAGCGTCACGCTTCAGTCTGCTCGGCTGTAAGTGGTTACCTGACCCTGCTTTCGAGTTAGTAAAGGCAAACGCAACGAGGAAAAGAACTGGTCACTCCACCTCATTAAGCTGGATCTAGTATGGTGAAGCCTCTAACTCTTGACTCTCCTACGGCAATATCTGTTATGGGACTACCTTTACCTGTCATACTTCACATATTTACATGTTTATCGTTTTAAATATCTGTGTGTCGACCACGAGTTTATCGTTTTAAATATCTGTGTGTCGACCAAGAGCTATTAGTGTTAATTAATTCACTTTTGCTTCTGTTATCCCCATCCCCACCCCCACCTCTTATATTATGACTGTCTGTGTGTCACTTTTTTTTTCACCTGTTACCTTTTAACTCATCTATCATCCTCAGTTCACTTCACGCATCTGTCATCGTCATCCTGCCACCACAATCTGGATCAGCAGTAAATTGAGATTAAACTGGTCTATAACTGCCTGTCAGCGAAATGTATGCCATAAAACATCTTAGGTGACCAGTTATTTCATTGTTCCAGTAAGGTGAACAAAACTTCGAGCGGTTAGTAGAGTGTTTGTCTTAGGTGACCAGTTATTTCATTGTTCCAGTAAGGTGAACAAAACTTCGAGCGGTTAGTACAGTGTTTGTCTTAGGTGACCAGTTATTTCATTGTTCCAGTAAGGTAAACAAAACTGCGAGCGGTTAGTAGAGCGTTTGTCTTAGGTGACCAGTTATTTCATTGTTCCAGTAAGGTGAACACACTTCGAGAGGTTAGAGCGTGTGTCTTAGGTGATCAGTTATTTCATTGTTCAAGTAAGGTGGAACAAATTTCGAGAGGTTAGAGCGTTTGTTTTATTTGACCAATTATTTCATTGTGTCAGTAAGCTGCACTAACGTCGAGAGGTCAGAGCGTTTGCTTTACGAGACAAGACTTGTCGGGTTCGAAACCTAGTAATGCCACGCTCCAGTCTACCCAGCTGTACATGGGTACCTGAATCTGTTCTCCAGTTAGGGCCTCCTCAGAACTGTGGACCTGGTATAGTGGTCTCTAGCACTGCACTCTGTTAAAGAAGATTTATTATGTATCATTACATGTTGGCATCACTGAGATTTGTTAGCAGTTTAATATATTCGCGGTAACGTTTCTATCTGAATTCAACATGTTATGTTTTGCACCATTTGTTAATGAACGCGATAGAGGGTTGAGTCTCTAAGGAATATGACGTAGTGAGGTGCCGCGCTAATTGAGTAAAACGGTTGATCTTGGCCTTTTGTAATTTGTATCCGCCGCCTCCTACGTGGCTTAGTTGTGTAAAGGTCGCCAAAAGTATTTCGTTGATGTTGAACGCAAGTATACTAATTCAAGAGTAATTTTATAAGAGGAGTCCTTGGTTATAGGAGCTATCGAAATATAATTGTAATCTACGTACTTTGGTTATCGCTGCTTGGGTGTTACGGATGCCGTCACCTTCAGTATATAGGCAAGAGTATGAGATGATATGAAAAGGACAGTAGGAGATGAATATTATGCATGGATTTTATAAGATGCCATAAAACTTGAAATGAGGACTTGTCTGAAGAATAAATATGTCTTGTAATTGTTGGACCCAAAAACCCAGGAGTTTGAATCTACTGAATATGCATCATGTTTGAAATCACCCATAACATTCGTTTGATACAGCACGATTTGCTCATATGAACTTCTTAATATTAGTTTTTTTTCAAGTTGCAAGAAATTATCTTCACTCAACAACCAAACGCAACATACTCCCATGCTGTAGTAGTATATGGGACTGCCTTTACTTTATTTCTTTTTTTGGGTTGAAGTGAAAAACATTGGGCCGTGTGTTCGATACGGCCTCAAATAAGAATTCAGAGACACAGCATTAAGGGTTAGGTTTAGGAATACTAAACCTAACCCTAAACCCCAACCTTAATTCTAACCCTAAACCCTAACCTTAATCCTAACCGTAACGACGTTGACAACTTTTTTTTTTTTAAATAAAATTTGGCTCTTTTTGGCGAGGCGGGTCCCGTTCAACCTAGCCGGTTATATTAGGGCGCATGTCCAAATATAAAAGACCCTTAGGTCTGAGACATATAAGTCCCGTTGACAACTTATTCGTCTGACATCAAAGAACATAACACACAGAACTTCCGTTCAGCCTCTTATTTTTTTTTTTTTAAAAAGATGTTCTTAGCCTACTTGTTTGTCTCCGAGGGCTATACCAACTGGCTCGTGCGATCATGTCTCTCAATAACTCCCTGTTCCTACTATATTCTTCACCCTCCACCTTTTCGTGCCCAGAGGAGCACGGGACCACCACTACAGTTGATATTCATTGCAGGAAGCCTATGCCAAAGCACTTGTGCGCACTTTAATGTTGGTTTTTATTTTTCTAACTATTTGTTTTACGTGAAACTGCGAACCCCCACGTTCAACCCCACATTAGTTCCTTCTTGTGACTCGTCTGAGGACATGTCAACGTCTTCCTTCTTTGCCTTCTGAGAGACTCCTAGTATCACGCGGTTTCATCGGCCGAGTTCGTAAGTTTTTACCACACATTGTATATAGCTCTGCAGCATTGGCCTGTTTATGAAGTTCATGCCAAGGGCATCGTACCTTTGTGGTGGTAAAAATCTTAAAACTGCGACAATGGCTTCTTTCTTTATCGGCACTTCGTTGATGAACAGGATAATATCTGTGCGTTCCTTAATTTGTTTGATGAGAATGACAAAAACCGCTCCTGAGCATTGGGAGTTTCATGATGACGTTCCCGATCTTTTATTTTCAAAACAACACTAAAAAGGAGAGGAAGGAAAAGAGAATGTAGAGAAGTATGATGCAACTTTATCTGTCACAATCTGGCACTGTATGAGGCGGCGGCGTTTTTCTCTGACGTAAGTATAAAATCGGGTCCGACTGACCGAGTAGTTAGAGCGCTGGTCTCCCGCGGCAAAAGTAACGGGTTCGAATCATGGTATCGTCACGCTGCAACCTACACAGCTGTAAATGAGTACTTGACTCTGCTCTTGAGTTAGAGAAGGAAAAGGCAGCGAGGAAGGGAATTGGTCACCACTCCCCTCTCTCCGTGATGCTGGACATAGTATGGTGAAGTCTGTAACACTTTACTCTCCTACGGCAGTATCTGCTATGGAATTACCTTTACCTGTTTTAAGTGGAAAATCGTAAAATATCTGCCTGAGACAAAACTGCTCCCCCCCCACCCCCCCCCCCCCCCCCCCCCCAAAAAAAAAAATAAAGAAATAAATAGCAAACATCATAATAAATTTGAAATTTATACATTTCATCAAAATCATCACAATTCGGATCCCTGTGGAGCATAGAGTCACTACTGCCAATCTTTCCACACAGGCTGAACCAAATCGCCCATCTAGTCCTGCATCAGTAGTTTCTGTAGCACTGAGCACACTTTCTTGCTTTGTACTGTTTTTTTGTTCTTCCTTTCTTCATGAGTTCAAACTTCAAAAAGACTGAATTGGTCGAATGATTTTCCGGGAATGTTTATTGGTTAACTGATTCCCCCAGGACTGTACGTTAGTTGACGGGTCCTCCAGGACTTTGCGCTGGTTGACAGGTCCTCCAGGACTGTGCGTTGGTTGACAGGTCCTCCAGGGACTGTGCGTTGGTTGACAGGACCTCCAGGGCTGTGCGTTGGTCGACAGGACCTCCAGGGACTGTACGTTAGTTGCCTGATCCCCTAGCAGCATGAACATTCAAGTTATAACATCATAAAGCAAGAGAGGACTGCCAAAGAGATGAATCGAAGAGGTCGCAGACATTCAACATGGCAACACCCCAGGTCTGACTCACACAGAACACGTTAGCGAGGTTACATCACATAAACATTAGAACAAAAGAAACAATGAAAGATTTAATTAATGAAGGCAAAGTTTAAAAAGAGTAACACGAGCTGATACACATATATACAAGTAATAGTTCAGGAGTGAGTAAGAGGGAGAGGGAGAGAGAGAGAGAGCGGCATGCGCGTTAAAGAGAAGTACCAGTATGAAATAAAAAGATCTAATTGAGAGTGAACATTGTAATTAGACCGAGCGTGATAGGAGTGGCCATTGAAGCGACCAACGCCTGGGGCTTTAATTAGAAAACGGTTAGATACGGAGCTTGTCTCTCCATTGTTCTCAGTTACTCATTTCTTTCTTTCTCTCTTCCATCCTTCCTCTCTCTGTGTACGTTTCTTTCCTTTACACACCCCACGCACATACATGTACACAACTTTCTCTTTGAACCTTTGCCATCTTCATCTCACACTTTGTCTTTCTACCAGCGTGTTTTCATTACTCTTCTTCTCTTGTCTTCTATTTTGCAGTTGTATCATCGTACTTTAATTATTAGCGTCCGATTAGAAGAGTGGTTAGTTCGAGCGCTGGCCTTCGCGCGATAGAAGTACCGGGTTCCTAACACGGTGACGTCACGCTCCAGTCTACCCAACTGTAAATGTGTTCCTCACTCTGCTCTTGAGTTAAGGAAGACAAAAACAGCGACACAGGGAACTGATCACTCCACATATCCAAGCTGGACCTAGTCTCTAACACTTCACTCCCCTACGTCAGTATCTGCTATGGGACTACATTTGACTTTCATTATTATCTTTTCGGGAGCCGCGGTAGCATAGTGGTTAGTGCACTGGCTTCCCAGCTCAATGGTCTATGGTTCGATCCCCAGATGAGGTGGGATTTTTTTAAGGCCGCAAACGGCTCCCTGGGTCGACCCAGCCCCCAACTGGGTACCAGAGCAACTCTGGGAAGGTTAAGGCGGCCGGCGTGATGTTGACTACGTCACCCCTAGTGTGCCGATGGTCAAGAAAATATGGGCCTAACACCATATTTCCAATATGCCTCAATGGGCTATCTTTTAACATGATGAATGAGATCAGATCTGAGCTTAACATCATCCAAAGGTCATCAACCATTGCCCTTCAGTGGTTACCTGCCCATTGTGGAATCGCTGGTAATGAGAAAGCAGATGCTCTATCAAGAAGTGGCAGTAAAATGGAACAATACAGCCACCCATTGCCCTATCGGGAAGCAAAAACCATCATCCACAACAAGTACAAAAATCAGTGGAAGGAGGAGGGGGATATATACAGCAGAGATGACCCAATCCACCACCTGAACAGACACCAACAGACGACAATTTTCCGCCTGAGAACTGGTCACTGCAGATTACTTGGACATCTCTATCGCCTCAAGATATCCCACACGAATGAATGCCCATGTGGAACTGATATCCAGACTCCAGAACACATTCTCCAGAACTGTCCAACCCATGATAAATTGCGACGTGCGACCTGGCCAAAAGGTGATGAGCTCCAGCAGAAGCTATGGGGCTGCCGCGCCGACCTGGAAAAGACTGTGGACTTCGTCCTGGCGACAGGCCTGCAGATTTAGCATGACTACAAACCGAACGCAGAAGAAGAAGAAGAAGAAGAAGAAGGGCTATATTTTCGTTATCTTTTCGTGCTTACTATCTTAACATTCTGTCGTTGAATTTCCCTATCTTCCATTCTCTATTTTTCAAATGAGTATTTACTATCTAGAGCGTCGAGTGGCTGAGTGGTTAGAGCCTCCTTATCGGAAAAAAAGCTACTGGATTCGAAACCAGATAACTCCAGTCTCCCCAGTTGTAAATGCATGCCTGACTCCGTGCTCTTATTTACCGTAGGTTACCTACAAGCAAGGGAGAGAATAAAGCTAAGACCTAGCTTTTTTTTAAAGTCTCCAACACCTCACTCCCCTAAGGGTCAGTGTCTGCTACCGGACTAAAAAAAAGTTACGGTAGTCGCATAGCAGATATTGTCGCAGGAGGGTTACGTGTTAGAGACTTCGCCATAATAGGTCCAGCTTTTTTATGAGGTGAGTTGACCAGTTCCCTACCTCGCTGCCTTTTGCCTTCCCTAACTCAAGAGCAGAGTCCGGTACCACTTAACAGCTGCAGTGGAACCCAGTAACGTTGCCACGAGAGGAAAGCGCTCTAACCGTTTAACCAATCGGACGCTTGACTCATCTACTACCTTGTAGTTTTATCATTGTGATTGAATTACCTTCTTCCTTATCTTTAGTACCTTAGTATTGTGTCATTGAATTTCCTAAATTCCTTTCTCTCTTTTTTTTCTTCAGTTGAGTACAGGGAGTCCTCGATATACGTTGTAGTTATGTCACTAAAAAGCACGACTTATAATGAAACGAAGTATATGGGACATCGATTTCCCATTAAACTAATGTATTATGCGTTCCAGACCTACTATAAAATTCGAATTTATATAGAAGTGTACAGACTTGTGAATAGGAAATACTTATTTTATTGTACATTAAACTGTAATAAGTTTAATTTATTATAATTGCTAAATCATAATTAGAAAATATGCTTTTTTAAATTATTAATAAAAATATGTTTTGATGCATACTGTAATTATTTGTTTTATTTTATATACAGTATATTATTATGAATTTAAATTCAGAAGGGGAAAGAAAAGATTGGAGGGAAATATACATGTACGTGTTCAAACGATGTAAGTGCGAATATATACGATGTATATCGAGTTTAGTGTCCCAAATTAATCAACCACAATTTTGCGAAACGACGTATATCGGCGCGACGTATATCGAGCACCCTCTGTATATAATACCTTGACTAAGAAAGGCTGGGAATTGGGCCTGTTAAAAAAAAAGAAAAATAATTAAAGCACAAAAACTTAAACGAACAATATGGACAGGTCAGATACACAAGGAGGACTTGGCATGTGTTTGTTGAAAGCCTCTGCTCTTTAGGGAGCTAGTGTGTTTATTGATATAATATCAAGAGCATCGAGTGGCAGGGTCGTTAGAGCGCTTGCCTTACAAGGCAAAGTTGCGGGGCTCGAAACCAGAGAGCCGCGATCCAGTTTCTGCGTAAAACATTTTTCAGTGAGTCAGTGAAAGAAATGAATGCATAAGCTGTAGGTAGCAGGTAACATTCCTGAAAGTTATACACATATTCACGTCCACGCGGGTAAAATTTAAGGAAGTCTCGGTCTTCCAAGACTATCTTGTGATATTTTGTTTTTAAATAAAAAAAAAAAAAATGGATTTAATTAAAATGGCATATCATTTGCTTTATAAAATATATAAAGGTCAAACAACGAAAAGTAAACATATCATCTGACAGTATTTTCAGAAGGCTTCCGTGCAGACGTTCGTTTGTATTTAATTGTGTGGTACTTGTAGATTTTCTGTTTGTATTTAATGGTCCATGCAGGTGTTCTGTTTGTATTTAATGGTCCATGCAGGTGTTCTGTTTGTATTGAATGATACGTGTAGATGTTCTGTTTGTATTTCTTCTTCTTCTTCTTCGTTCGTCCTGAAAAGGACGGTGGTTGCGTTGTGTCTGTTTGCGCCTAAGCTGTGATATCTGCACCTTTCGGTCGACACATCCGACTTCTGCACGGCATTTTTTAAGGACCGGGTTTGCCTTCCCATTTCGATCCACACTCGCTCAGCCAGCCTGCACTGCTGCAGACTGTTTCCAGGACCACCACGTGGAGGTGGAGCACGGTCTTGACCAGCTCTGGTTCGCTGGTCCTGACGCAGGCAGTCAAGCTATGAGTCGCTGACTGCATTCACTATTGCTGCATCTTGGGGTCCCTGTTTGTATTTAATGGAACGTGTAGGTGTTCTTTTTGCATTTAATGATACGTGCAGATGTTCTGTTTGTATCTAATGGTTCTAGTAGGTGTTCTGTTCGTATTATGTGGTAGGTACAGCGTATATGTACTTAATGGCACGCGATAACGAAAAGAATGACAAGTATAGCTGAAGAATGACGTGTCTGGCACTGACATGGAATCTGATTTGAAAGACAAAGAGGTACATAGATGACAACATCTATGATTGAAACGGAGAGTGAAGAATACACATAGACGGAAGAGAATGTGGCAGTGAGAAAAGCGTTTGGTCATTGTCCTAAGGCAGACAGGGCATATTGTTTGCAACATCATTATAATAACTGAAATGTAAAGGTCGTTTAAAGTTCGATATACACTCGGGTATCTTATTATGTCTATCTCAGGGTTTCTTAATCTTTTTTGTACTATGGACCCTTGATTGTCCAGTGAAGGATTTGGGCCCTGTTGGTTGTCGGTGTCACGAAAGGGTGTTGATGTTATTAAAATCTAAAGTTATCCTGGACAAAAAAAGATGTATCAGATGATACCAGGATAGTGCCAGATAAGAGACTGGTCTTACAAGAAATACCCCCTTTTCTGAATAGAATAAGGGTGTATTGACATCAAAGGCAGAATCCAGCTGTATAAACCTCCAGGTGTGATGAGAGTGGATGTCCTGAAAGTCTATTTGCTCCATTTCAAGATCCTCCCCTGATATTATGTGTTATTATTATTATGGTTTATTATTATTATTTATTATGGCTAATTATACTAGGGGTACTAATTATGGTTTATCTATATATAATATGTATCAACAAAACTTGGAACTCAATTTAAATAATTTCAGCAAGTCTGATGGTACATATTTACAATTTATTTAACCTATACCGTTTCTCTTTTCGGTTAGGTAAATTAGAAGAAACTCAAATGTATTTACAACATAAAATAAATAAACATAGAAAATTTAATTATCAAACAGAATCCTGTACTTAAGTTTCTATTTTTCTACACAGATTAATATTATATTCAATATGGTTTGTCACTAATGTTGAATTGTGAAGGTGGTAATGGATACATTCTGTCCATCAGTAATCATCCTTCACTGTGTTTTTATTACTTTATATTTTATTTTCTAGTGGTATATGATGAATAGGCTGACCAGTCTCTTTGTGTTGCCACTTAACTTGTATTGTAGAAATCAAACACGCTCCTGCCATGGACTAACACGTCTGTGAATTGCCAGGCAGTGGAAGCTGGGTAACTGGCTCCAATGACTTCAAGAGCACTTGCACCTCAGAGTCCAACAGAGATAGATGATTTATATACTTCTGGTAGTTTGCAGGATAAAACCTGGAATACAAATACATGTAATCACAACCCCTGTATGGTCCAGCACTATTCTGTCCTCACATACAATGGACATAACAAACAGTGTCAGACATTGTGCTAACATATGCACAGGACAATTTACCTCACTACCACTCACAGCCAGTTCACTGTGACTACAATTTCCTTATAAATCCTAAGGTACATCCCTTTGTCCATGATCTACCTCCATACAATGATTTGGTCTAGTATAAAATACTAAGTAATACCGTGATCGATTCATTACAACAATTACTGTCATCTTTCCTTTTGTTCCGGATAAGTGTGTCGTTCCTTTAATAAATACTCCCTTTAAATACTTTATATAAGAGGCACATCTCCAATTCAACCTGCAAGTCTGGAAGGAAGAGCTGGAGAAGAGAGGGATGGTCATAAGCAGCTCTAAAACAAAATCCATGGTGATATCACGAGAAGAAAGAAGACATCAGATTAAGCTGGGAGAACAGGTCCTGGAGCAGGTAGACCACTTTAAATACCTCGGAGCTATTATTGACCGAAAGGGAGGCATCAAAGAAGAGTTGGCCACTCGAAAAGCAGCAGCTGGGAGACTTTTTCAGGCCATAAATCGAGGATTCCTCAGCAAGAGAGAGGTTGGTAAGAAAACGAAGATGGCTGTATACCGCTCCACCTATGTCCCAGTCTTGACATATGGATGCGAGTCATGGGCAATGACTACAACCCACAAAAAGCCAGATCCAAACCTCAGAAATGAGATATCTGAGGAAGGTGGTTGAAGTAACAAGAAGAGACATGGTACGCAACCAGACGATACGTCAAGGCCTAAAATCCCACCCCCTGCAGACCCAAGTAGAACAGTACCAACTAAGATGATTTGACCATGTCTGCAGAATGGGAGAAAACCGGCTACCACGACAAGCATGGGAAACAAAGAGCCAAAGATCCAGACCCCCAGGACGACCCAGAGTCCGCTGGGAGGACAACATTAGACAATCTTTGAAGGACCGAGGACTAGAATGGAACCAGGCCAGGAGGAAGACAGCCGATAGGATAGTCTGGCGCTCTCTCTTCCAAACCTCTACACCTCACGGTAGAAGGGGAACGACTAAGTAAGTAAGTAAGTTTAAATACTTTATCAAACTTTCAGTCGTACTTTGGTCATCATTCTCGATTATTCTATTCATTTCACAAGGCTGGCTTTTGCCGCTAAAAGATTACACATGCTTGTATTTCAGCCTGCAGCACACTCGACCTGTAATTTTCTTAACCCATGCTACACACTTCCTAACGCACAAGTGGATTAATGACAGGAAAAAAAAAAAAAAAAAAAAAAAAAAAATAAATATAAATATAACTATATATATATATATATATAATTATATATATAGATATATATATATATATATATATATATATTCATTCTTACCCTCAGGCAATACACACACACGGGCTGTCAATGGGTATCAATAGTCTGCTCCAGATACAGAGGCAAAGGTACACAACATTAACACTGGTACTGTCAAATCTGCCCGCCGTGCTTTAAAAATGAATGGCCTATTTTGGTTGCAAGGGCAAGGTCTTATATACCATCACATCCCCCATATAGGAAAGCAGTGGGGATTCCGAGGTGAAAATATCTCAGAATGAGGCATAACTTATCTCTCTGTTCAATTAGTAAAAACTAGTATTTCAAGTATCTTTCTTATTTATGGGGCGATTTTGGTCATCTAAAGCTTGAATTATACTATGAATTATTCTATATTGGTCTATCTACTAATTGGTTAGTTTGCAAAATGCATTTTAATATATGCATGCTTTAACTAGCTAAATTGGGACTAACCTGATGTAACGAAGCCCTTTCACTCGATATTTCTATCTTACTAAAATACTATTTACACAACGGGCTGATCACCCGTTTGCCAGTCACTTCGATTAAGGAAACAACAGCAAATGGGTTGATTTGCCATTGCCCTAAAGACGCCACTAGGCGTGATGGGAAACAATGGCAAAGAAAACCTATCTGCTGTTGCCCTAAGACGCCACTAGGCGTAATGGCCACTGACTGCTTTGACGGTCGGTGGCTAAGGACGGAAGAAGAAGAAGAAAATACTATTCGAGAAAGTTTTTACATCTACCTCTAACGTAACATTCCCGTTGTTGAATTATATAATACTTCCCGGTGATACTTCTTTATTCTTTCCAAAATTAAATGGCATTGTACCATCGGTTACACAAAATGGGCCTCTATGTTCAAGCATAGTACGTTTCATAACACACACCAAGAAGGACGCGTTTTCATTTGCTAGTGTATCAGAGAGTTCTCAACATATGGCGTGCGGTATGGTCAGAGTTACTCCTAAGTATACAGAAGACCGTGTTGTGAGACAGACTAAATCACGACAGTCGGATGAAAGCTATGGACCCCTTCTTGGCCACACACACACACACAAAATTACATAAAAGCATAATTTTTTAAAAATGTACATTTTAAACCTTAGGTTATGTACACGGACCCCCTAGAGTTCATTCACGGACCACCGAGGAGTCCACGCAGAGGTCCACGCACCACAGGCTCGCCAGAAACAAAGCAAAACTCATAACTGAAAATATAGATCTGATTAACACGAATTGTCAGCTTCGTGGTGGATCCCATTACACGCCCATTCAGGCATTTTGGGAATATGGTATTAGGCCCATATTTTCTTGATAAAACAGTACACTATGGGTGATGTAGTGAGCATCACGCCGGCCGCCATTACCTTCCCAGAGTTGCTCTGTTACCCAATTCATGAGACTGGGTCGACCTCCGGAGCCGTTTAGCGGTCTAAAAAATCCCTCAACTGGGGATCGAACCATGGACTACCGAGCTAAGAAGCCTGTGTACTGCGCTACCGCGGCTCCCATCAGCTTCATGATCTTTCTGAAAAAAAAACGGCACCGTGGTGTGTAGGAAGATATAATCTACTGCTGAATATTTGACCAACGCTGCAGGTTGATCTGCTCAGTTTATCAACGCACCAGAGTATCTACAGGTTGGTTAAAATGTTATTACCTATTTATTTTTGAACGTTTATATCCTCGCTTTTATCTGTTAGGCGTATACTAAACTTCTTCTTCCTCCTTCGCCTTCAGATTCTATATGGGACCTCAAGACGCAGCAATAGAGACCGCAGTCAGCGACTCATAGCTTGACTGCCTGCGTCAGGACCAGCGAACCAGAGCTGGTCAAGACCGCACTCCACCTCCACGTGGTGGTCCTGAAAACAGTCTGCAGCTGTGCAGTCTGGCTGAGCGAGTGTGGATCGAAATGGGAAGGCAAACCCGGTCCTAAAAAAATGCCGTGCAGAAGTCGGATGTGTCGACCGAAAGGTGCAGATATCACAGCTTAGGCGTAAACAGACACAACGCAACCACCGTCCTTTTCAGGACGAACGAAGAAGAAAAAGAAGAAGAAGACTTCTATATTAATGACTCTAATAAAGGCAGTAGTCAACTCAAGGTTCCTGACATCTCCAAACAGTTTTTCGTTGACAGAAGTGGGTTGTTGCCATATAAACTACTACGTTCATTGCTGTAGGTTGGGCAGGACTGCAGCAGGTGTTCGGCTGTTATCCGGCTGGTGTCAAAACAAGAAGAAATTGCTGCTATTAATATATTTTTATTTTATTTCGAGAAACAAACTAAAAGTATAATAAAATCTAAAATGACCAAATAAAAAAAAAAAGCAGATGAACGTAACATTGCTGCCCGTGCTGGCTGGATAAATTTGTGCTGATTGCATGGCTGCTGATCGCATGGCTCCTGATCGCATGGCCAACTATTGGAGGGCCAGCAGCCGCGGTAATTCCAGTTCCATTAGCGTAGGGACATGAAGTATAGCATGTTCAGGCATACCTCGGAGATATTGCAGGTTCTGTTCCAGACCACCGCAATAAACCAATTTTTTTTTTGTTTTTGGCTTCTCAATGCATATAAAAGCATAAAATCATGTTTACATTATGTCTATTAAGTGCGCAATAGGGTTAGGTCTAAAAAAAATGTACTGTAAAATTTAAAATACTTTATTGCTAAAAGAAAAATGCTAATCTTCATCATCAGAGTCTTCAGCGAATCGTAATCTTTTTGCTGGTGGAGAGCCAAAATCTGTCGGAAGAAGAACGCACATTCTAATAAATAAACATGAATAATTTGAAGAAAAAAAAGCGCAATTGTGGTAAAGTGGGATATTATAAATATTTATAGGGGACTTAGTGTACTGACTGAGATCAGCTGTGAAGGTATCTGTATCTAATAAGGGTAGTGTATTACAGATGACCTTACTTGCTACCACATATTTATACCTCAGTCAGAATTATTCTGGAATATTGTGATGACTACGTTGAATGTCTAGGGTATGTATATGATGAAGTGTAAGTCACAACAACAACAGACAGATAAACAATTTAATTTATTCCACCACACGTGACAACACTGTGACACTCACACACATTTAACACTCTATAAGACTATTCTTAAATGAGGCACTGGTAAATTTTCAAATATAAATATGTATTAATTACTGTCACTAATATATATGTGTCCTGATTCAAATACAAAGTAAACCAGGAATCACAATCAATTTTAATTACAAGTTATATGTACAGAATTTATCAATATGAATCTTGTAGTGACATATTTTATTAATATTATCCTATGTGTGTCAGTTGTGTAGTAGTAATATGAGGTAATACTGGTTTTGTTTTTTCAAGCTATGTTGTTATTTGTCATCATGACTTCAAGTGTTTGTTTCTGTTGGAACTAGTATTGGAGATGTTCTCAGTTCCGTTCATTAAAACAATTAATTTCCCCTCTTATTTTTATACAATGTCAGTTTAAGATGGGGTTACATAATGTTGAGCTCCGCTGGCCACATAGGCTTATCTTTCGTGATGGCGGCAGGAAAAGACTCCTCTGCTCGATTGCTCCCCTGTGTTCTGGAGACACCTCACTGTTTGCTATATGGACCAAGGAGTATGCTGTCCCCTCTGGATTCAGCAAAGCTCTGACCAGGTGCTGCTCAATAACTTTAGGACCACAGTCCCTGAAACAAGAAGGTTGTACCTCCTACTTCAGAACTAATTTATACTCTATTTCTACACTGAGCACAATACATAACAAACACTGAGTTCAGAGCGGTAGGCCAACTGCTATCTTCATCTGAAACAATTTTCACCAGTATATTCCTCCCTAATGGTTATTACGCCTCTGCAATTCCAGCATTATTTCTTTCTAGTCAATAATATAGGTGTCAGTGTACTGTTTGGCAATTCCATGTAGTTTTACTTTCCTCCGACACCTTCTGTTCAGGCTGGAGCACTATATAGGCTTTACCTCATGTTCGCTACTGAACCACACATATATACAGACATAAATTATCAATTTACATTCAATTTTCATTAAAAAGATATCAAATATTTCAAGCTTACCACAATTCATGGAAATAATACAGAATTACGTTGACTGGCAATGAATATAGCACAATTTCGATCTGCCGATGTCCCAGGCTTTTATTTAGAAAAATATGCACTGGCGCTCAACGCACTGGTTCTGTAGTAAGTTTATTTGCAAATGTGGTGCTGACCTGACGCCTCTGATTGACTATATTGGCAGGTCTAACCAATCATGCCATGTTTACACAGCTTTTCAAAAAAGTACTCCTACTCACGTTTCCCCTAACAACAAAGAAGTAGTATTTATAGTCCGACTAATCGTGTTTAGCCTTACATTTATTTTCCGCCAATCAAATAGGAGGTAACATGTCAGCCTATTTCCCGTACAATGGTGTGTTGAAAATCTGCCACTGAGCGATTCTGATTTGGGTGTTGTCTGACATCCCTCACTATTTCTTTTGGCTATAATTTGTTATTTCCTAGACTATTTGCGTAACGTTTAACATATTATTTGTCAGCAAGTCCTAAGGAACCCAAATATACAAATTTAAAGGAGCTAAGTGGCTGCGTTCAAAATATGTATTTTCTTCTAGGATAGTCGTGCTGTTGCCACCTCCTCACTTCCAAACTTTAGGGTGTCTGCTGTACTGTCATACTAATGTCAGGATTTCAGACATAAAACAGTAGAATGTCATGTTTCCTAATAAGCGTTTTGTAAGTTTTTTAAAACCTAACTCTCGTTTTATCACTGTCGATTTGAAAAAAAAGCTAGTGCTTGTGGCCTTACACGCGTGATGGCAGCAATTGTGTATCGCGCGACTGTGGTAGTATTGCCTGCGTTCCGGCTTTCAGCCTCTCCCTTTCTTTCTATCTTTAGTCCATCTGTCTTTCGTTTTTTTTTTTGGTAACGTAGTGTATAAAATGACATGAATGGAATTTTAAATCTAGGTCAGCTGCGTATCTCAAGGTTTTTCTTAGAAAGGCAGTACACGTTTTATCGTAGAAGGCGGGTATTGAAGCAGTAGGCTTTTACTATCAACGTGAAACGTTACAATTTGCAGACGAAGTAGAAAACAAGGGGGATTTCGAGTACAGTCATTGTGACAGCACTGTTCTTTACCATTCTTCTTTCCTTTTATTGAAGTTATTTGTTAGGCTTTACATTTACGTTTTAATTTATATATGTGGATTAGAATTTCTCACGACAAATCCTCCCCACTTAAAACAGACGTTATATGTCAGTCTATAATTCTATATACACATAGAGAAATTTATTATTTTTCCTGGGGTTTAGGGTGATTCTCATCACACGGATGGCGGCTTAAAAAATCCGCTCCCAGATTTGTTTTTCCACTTATATACTCTATGCTAAACTCAAATGGCTGCATCAATAATGACCAACGGAGTAATCTCGAGTTCTCATGCCTAGCCTGTGCTAGAAACGACAAAGGTTTGTGATCCGTTTGCAACTTAAATGCCTTCCCATACAGATAAATATTGAATTTCTTTATCGCCCATATTACTGCAAGACATTCTTTTTCGCTAGTTGAGTAGTTGGTTTCAGCTTTATTCAACTTTCTGCTAGCATATGCCACTGGGCTTAATTCCCCATCCAATGCATCTGATCTCTGTAGCAGAGTTGCACCTAACCCAATATTACTGGCATCCGTCCTTACAATGAATTCTTGACTTAAGTCAGGTAATTTCAAAATAGGTTTGCTTGTGAGCTTTTCCTTCAATTCCTGGTAAGCCATTTCACATTGTGGTGTCCATGTAATTCGATCTGGATTTCCCTTACGTGTCAAATCAGTTAACGGTGCACATATGGAATTAAAGTTTTTTATATACTTTTGGTAGAAACCACATAATGAGACAAAGGATCTCACGTCTTTCTTGGTTTGTGGTCTCGGGGCTTTCTTTAGTTTCTCTAAATTCTTTGGGTCAGGGGTCATGTTTCCCTGATAAACTGTGTGTCCCAAGAATTCCAATTCTTTACATCCAACGCAACATTTGGTTGGTCGGGCGGTTAAATTCGCTTCCCTAAGTCGATTAAACAGCATGTTCAGAGAGTCAATGTGTTCCTCAAATGTTTCGGTTGCTATAAGGATATCATCCATGAAATTTGTGATACATGGATTATTCAGAGGGTCCAATAATTTTCTCATCATTCTAGAGAAGACACTAGGCGCATTCTTCAATCCAAATGGCAATCTATTAAACTCATAGTGTCCTTCTGAGGTACTAAAAGCTAGGTATGGTCTAACCTCAGGCTTTACTGGAATCTGATAGTATCCTTTACTCAGATCCACTTTTGAGAAATATTTAGCTTTATTTAGTCTGGCAAACAGCTGATTTGTATCCGGCAATGGATCCACCTGTCCTTCTGTAATAGCATTCAGTCTCCTGTAATCTATACAGAGTCTATGTTCTCCAGAGGGCTTCCTTAGGAGTACAACACCGGAACTATACGAAGATTCACTGTGTGAAATAATTCCTTCCTTCAACAAATAGTCTATCTCTTCCTTCAAAGCTTTCTCCTTAGCAAAAGGAATCGAATAGGGTTTCATACAGACAGGTGTGGGGTCTATCAGCTTCATATCATATTCCAATAAGTTTGTATGTCCTGGTCGGTCTGTTAACACCTCTGCATGATTATCTAGAACCTGTTGCACTCTCTCTTTCTGAGTTTTCGTTAAATGTGTACTGATTTTCACCTGTGCCGCTGTCTCACAGGGGTGTAATGGATATTCAAATGATGAAAGTGGTTCCTTTTTCATCTCCATGGCAATGGACAAGGTCAACAAGTGTGTCTCTTCCTGATGTTCTCTTTCCAAATATTTCTTCAGGAGATTCACATGATAGATTTTTTCTTTCCCCTTCTTATCTATCTTATAATTTGTTCTAGACACCTTCTCTAGAACTGTATATGGACCTTGCCATCCAATTTGTAACTTATTCTGACTACCGGGGAGAAGAAGCAGTACCTTCTCTCCCACAGCCAAATCTCTGTCTTTAGCTTTCCTGTTATAATAGGCAGCATGTTTCTTCCTGGCTTGTTTCAAATTTTCATTGGCAAGTTTCCAGCCAGTTTTTAAACGAGTGGTCAGCTCATTCACATATTGGTATGAGGATGTAATATTTTCCTCTGCCTTTTCATCAGTCCACGTTCTTAACAGAGCTTCCAGTGGACCTTTTATTGGCCTTCCAAACAATAATGTTGCCGGGGCCATACCGGTTGAACTATGGGGTACCTCCCGATAAGCAAAGAGGGCGGCGTGCAGGTACTGGTCCCATGTATCTGGTTTTTCGTGTGCCAACTTTCTCAGGATCGACATCAACGTGCCATTAAATCTTTCCACTTGGCCGTTCCCTTGGGGGTGGTACACACTACAATGGAAGTGTTTGGCCTGGAAGATCCTGAAAACTTCTTCAGTTAGTTTCCCCTTGAACTGAGAGCCATTATCAGTCAAGATTTGATTGGGAAAGCCTAACCTTGTGAAAATTGTGAGCAATGCCTCTGCCACATGTTTAGAATCAATCGATGACAGGGCTACCGCCTCTCCCCACATAGAACAAGTGTCCACCAGAGTCAGAATGTAGCTGTTCCTTCTCTTGGTTCGGGTGAGAGGTCCCACAAGATCCACGGCAACTCTCTCAAAGGGTGTTCCCACTATGGGCATTTCCCCCAGAGTTGCTGGTGCAGTCCAATGTTTAGGTGCTACTCGTTGGCACTCTGGACAGGATTTTACATATCGTTTGATATCTTCAGTTATTCCTGGCCAGAAATAGTGACAAGCTATACGCTGTCCTGTTGCGCTGATCCCCATATGACCACTGAAGGGAATCGCATGCCCTAGTTCCAACACTTTAGTCCTATATGAAGTGGGAAGGACCAGCTGTCCGTGACCATTGGATTCAGGTCCAGCCTTCCTATATATCAGCTTGTTGTTCTTCATATAAAATTCTCCCTTGCCTGGAGGTGTATGAGATTTGGGCAACTTCTTGAAACACGGCTTGAGTGTTTTGTCCTCAGCCTGTGCCTTCCTCATCTCATCTGGATGAGTATTTATTGGATTATCCTCCTCCTTTTTAGACTGTGATCTGGTCTGCACTGTTGCCAGTATCACAGGTCTCTTGGGATTCCCCAAGAAGACATATCTACACCCCAATATCAGAGGGTAGATTGGCTCATTTATCACTGCTGCTTTTATGATTCCTTCCACATATCGCGTTTTCACCTTTATCCGGGCGACGGGAAGTGTCATGGTAGCTACATCCTTGGTTGCAGTTTGAATCTCCACTGTTTCTGTGGTGTATTGATCTGCCTGCACCAGGTGAGAACTCACAACGGAATCGTAATCTAAACCGGTATCATATAAACACCTTATAGTGACACCATTACAGATGACATCTTCACACACTGGGGGATGGTATGGTTCCTGTAGTTCTGCAGGTTTGACCTTTTTTCCCTTTTTCCCAGATGTCATAGCAGCACAATGAGGAGGTTTCCTTCTACAATGGTCAGTGTCATGATTGTTCATCTTACAATTTTTACACCACCTTTTTCCTTGGTTGAAAGATTTTCTTTCATCATATTTCCTTTCATCGAATTGTGGGGTTTTATTTTTATTGTCATACCGTGGCCTATCAAACTGGTGCTTACCTTTGTTTTGATCCCTAGGATCAAATTTATTAAAGTTCTGTGGTGCCCTAAAATTTTCCAACTGTTTCTTTTTGTTACCTGATACCTCTGCCTGAGCTGCTTGATACCTTTCAGCAACATTTAGCAACTCACCCAGCCTCTCTGCACCTTGTTCCATGAGAAACTTTCTCAGGTCTGGAGCCATGGACTCTCTTAGTTGTTCTATAAGGACCATTTCCTTAAGATCTTGGGTTTTCCCCAGAGAAGTCCATTTCTCCAAGTATGTCTCTATTCGTGCAGAGAACTGGTGGTAGGTTTCACCTGACAGTAGTTTAGCATTCCTAAATTTTTTCCTATAAAATTCTGCGTTCTTTTCATATCTTAACAAAAGAGCCTGCTTTAGCATGTCATAATTTTCCTGATCACCTCTGCTCATTTTGGCAAAAACTTCATAAGCTGCCCCACGAAGACCTTGAGATAACTTTAAGCTCCACCTTTCTCTCTCTAACCCATATGTGGTAGCCAATAGTTCATATCTATTTAGATAGCTCTCAATATCATCGTCTTTCTCAACGAAATGATCTAAATGAAAATTCATAGCTGAGGTTGAGGCTCCCTGACTAGCAGTAGCATCAGAGGTAAAGGGACTGGCCCCATTTTCAGGAGCATGGCCTTGAAACTCAAACTCCCTTAGTCGTAACTCGTGTTCCCTTTGTAATCTTTTATCTTCTGCTTCCCTTTCTGCAGTCAATCTTCTTTCCTCGGCTTCCCTCTCTGCAGCTAATCTCTTCTCTTCTCTTCTCTTTCTGCAGCCTGTCTTCTTTCCTCGGCTTCCAATGCTTTAGCCTCTTTGTCAGCCTCAATCTGCAACCTCTTAGCCTCAATCTGCAACCTCTTAGCCTCAGCCTCAGCCTCAAATTGCAGCCTCTTAGTCTCAGCCTCTAACTTTCTTTCGGCCTCTTTTTCTAATCTTCTTTCTTCCCGTTCAATATATTTGTCACATTCAGCCGTGACATAAGCAATCATAATTTGTCCGTCCATTCCTAACTCTTTCGCAGTCTGTACAGCAGCAGATCGAAATTTTGCCAAGTCGGCCATTGTCTAACATGCAATTGTAACAATTCAATCTATCAATAATTATCTAAGGACACTACAGGCACTGAGAGCTCAACGTTATTTATTTCCACCCAAGGATACCTTTTAATTCTTATTATTCCCAATATCTATAACAGGAGAAAGTTCAATATCCCTGGAGCGAGACCCCAATATATGTGGTAAAGTGGGATATTATAAATATTTATAGGGGACTTAGTGTACTGACTGAGATCAGCTGTGAAGGTATCTGTATCTAATAAGGGTAGTGTATTACAGATGACCTTACTTGCTACCACATATTTATACCTCAGTCAGAATTATTCTGGAATATTGTGATGACTACGTTGAATGTCTAGGGTATGTATATGATGAAGTGTAAGTCACAACAACAACAGACAGATAAACAATTTAATTTATTCCACCACACGTGACAACACTGTGACACTCACACACATTTAACACTCTATAAGACTATTCTTAAATGAGGCACTGGTAAATTTTCAAATATAAATATGTATTAATTACTGTCACTAATATATATGTGTCCTGATTCAAATACAAAGTGAACCAGGAATCACAATCAATTTTAATTACAAGTTATATGTACAGAATTTATCAATATGAATCTTGTAGTGACATATTTTATTAATATTATCCTATGTGTGTCAGTTGTGTAGTAGTAATATGAGGTAAAACTGGTTTTGTTTTTTCAAGCTATGTTGTTATTTGTCATCATGACTTCAAGTGTTTGTTTCTGTTGGAACTAGTATTGGAGATGTTCTCAGTTCCGTTCATTAAAACAATTAATTTCCCCTCTTATTTTTATACAATGTCAGTTTAAGATGGGGTTACATAATGTTGAGCTCCGCTGGCCACATAGGCTTATCTTTCGTGATGGCGGCAGGAAAAGACTCCTCTGCTCGATTGCTCCCCTGTGTTCTGGAGACACCTCACTGTTTGCTATATGGACCAAGGAGTATGCTGTCCCCTCTGGATTCAGCAAAGCTCTGACCAGGTGCTGCTCAATAACTTTAGGACCACAGTCCCTGAAACAAGAAGGTTGTACCTCCTACTTCAGAACTAATTTATACTCTATTTCTACACTGAGCACAATACATAACAAACACTGAGTTCAGAGCGGTAGGCCAACTGCTATCTTCATCTGAAACAATTTTCACCAGTATATTCCTCCCTAATGGTTATTACGCCTCTGCAATTCCAGCATTATTTCTTTCTAGTCAATAATATAGGTGTCAGTGTACTGTTTGGCAATTCCATGTAGTTTTACTTTCCTCCGACACCTTCTGTTCAGGCTGGAGCACTATATAGGCTTTACCTCATGTTCGCTACTGAACCACACATATATACAGACATAAATTATCAATTTACATTCAATTTTCATTAAAAAGATATCAAATATTTCAAGCTTACCACAATTCATGGAAATAATACAGAATTACGTTGACTGGCAATGAATATAGCACAATTTCGATCTGCCGATGTCCCAGGCTTTTATTTAGAAAAATATGCACTGGCGCTCAACGCACTGGTTCTGTAGTAAGTTTATTTGCAAATGTGGTGCTGACCTGACGCCTCTGATTGACTATATTGGCAGGTCTAACCAATCATGCCATGTTTACACAGCTTTTCAAAAAAGTACTCCTACTCACGTTTCCCCTAACAACAAAGAAGTAGTATTTATAGTCCGACTAATCGTGTTTAGCCTTACATTTATTTTCCGCCAATCAAATAGGAGGTAACATGTCAGCCTATTTCCCGTACAATGGTGTGTTGAAAATCTGCCACTGAGCGATTCTGATTTGGGTGTTGTCTGACATCCCTCACTATTTCTTTTGGCTATAATTTGTTATTTCCTAGACTATTTGCGTAACGTTTAACATATTATTTGTCAGCAAGTCCTAAGGAACCCAAATATACAAATTTAAAGGAGCTAAGTGGCTGCGTTCAAAATATGTATTTTCTTCTAGGATAGTCGTGCTGTTGCCACCTCCTCACTTCCAAACTTTAGGGTGTCTGCTGTACTGTCATACTAATGTCAGGATTTCAGACATAAAACAGTAGAATGTCATGTTTCCTAATAAGCGTTTTGTAAGTTTTTTAAAACCTAACTCTCGTTTTATCACTGTCGATTTGAAAAAAAAGCTAGTGCTTGTGGCCTTACACGCGTGATGGCAGCAATTGTGTATCGCGCGACTGTGGTAGTATTGCCTGCGTTCCGGCTTTCAGCCTCTCCCTTTCTTTCTATCTTTAGTCCATCTGTCTTTCGTTTTTTTTTTTTTGGTAACGTAGTGTATAAAATGACATGAATGGAATTTTAAATCTAGGTCAGCTGCGTATCTCAAGGTTTTTCTTAGAAAGGCAGTACACGTTTTATCGTAGAAGGCGGGTATTGAAGCAGTAGGCTTTTACTATCAACGTGAAACGTTACAATTTGCAGACGAAGTAGAAAACAAGGGGGATTTCGAGTACAGTCATTGTGACAGCACTGTTCTTTACCATTCTTCTTTCCTTTTATTGAAGTTATTTGTTAGGCTTTACATTTACGTTTTAATTTATATATGTGTTGTGGTGCCTAAGTGTAGCGGCTGCGGCGTTCCTCTTATCTCACCAGCAGAGACACGCTGCATGGGCAACAGCTTGACCTCTTTATCTCAGCACCCAACCTTGTGTCCATCAAGGCATCGTTTAGTGGGCGCATTCCTATAGTCAGAAATGACTGAAAGGAATAGGTAGACAAGATAGATAGATAGATAGATAGATAGATAGATAGATAGATAGATAGATAGATAGATAGATAGATAGATAGATAGATAGATAGATAGATAGATAGATAGATCGACCGACAGGCAGACAGATCGACCGACAGGCAGACAGACAGACACAGATAGATAGATAGATAGATAGATAGATAGATAGATAGATAGATAGATAGATAGATAGATAGATAGATAGATAGATAGATAGATAGATAGATAGATAGATAGATAGATTTTTTTTTTTTCTATAACCAGCGGCACTCGAGCTTTCTAGCCCTTTTGGCCCAATGACATGTCATTGCGAGGCTGGGGGGTCAGTGGACTTTCCTTCCAACATGGTCAGGAGCTTCGCTCCTTCCCATCCACACGGGATTTATGTGCAGGAGCCGTTCAGATTATTCAGTCAAATTTCCGGTCGTAAACATTTCTTCAAACGCCGACGCCCGGGTTTGAACCATGAACACCTGGTCGCCAGTACAACGTTGTAGCCATTACACCAGCGCGGCTCCCAGATAGATAGATAGATAGATAGATAGATAGATAGATAGATAGATAGATAGATAGATAGATAGATAGATAGATAGATAGATAGATAGATAGATAGATAGATAGATAGATAGATAGATAAGCCGTCTCTTACGTTGTCTGTATGTTAATGTGGCATAGAATTTTGAGTAATGACATTCAATTCTCATTATCTTGAAGCTTGTTTTATATACATTATTTGGATACGAGTGAAGAAATGATGCATAGCCAGAGGTGCCCTTGACTGGAACCCACAAGGGAAAAGAAGAGTGGGGAGGCCAAGGAGAACTTGGAGAAGAACAATGGAAGAGGAGGCAAAGGAAATTGGAATGACTTGGGCACAGCTGAAAAAGACAGCCCAGAATAGAAATCGACGGAGAGCAACTGTTTCAGCCCTATGCTCCACGGGGAACGGAAAGGAAGGATGATAATGATGATGAAGAAATGATAGTTTAAAAACAGGAAGTGGCTGTTCAATCGCACTGTACAGTATAGCTAGCTACACAGCGCAAAGTAGATTTGCGGTCTGTGAACATTAACCCGTTATCCGAGTCGACTAGCTACCGATTATATTACCGTGCGATATCCTTGATATCATCATAGCCCTTTCATGGCCAGCGGAAAAACTGACGCTCTGAGAAGATATTTGAGCACTTGATTTCAGACCGTCTCCGGAATCAAAGGAATTTATAACTTTTATCCTAATTTCGTCAGTCGGGCTATCATTCACTGTCAGTTTTTTGTTTTTGATCCTGTAGTTCTTCCTGGAAAAAAAAACAAAACTATTTATATTACAAAAACAAAACAAAAAAAACCAAGACAAGCTGTTTGCAAGAAGATTGTATTCAGTTCAAGTGGTTGTTTAATCATTCTGTAGCAGTCGGGTTTCACAGTTTTTATTTATGGTAAGTAGTAAGAAATAAAGTTCCGGTTTTAAGTGCAGCTCATACTATTATTACACCGAAGGCAATAATGGACGTGGCACACATAAAATAAATGAATTTGACAGAATTACATTTGCGAAGAATTCTGATAATATCATGAACAGATGAAAAAGGCGTAAGTAAACTGGAGCGAGATAAATCAAAATACAGATAAATTATCATAATAGAAGAAGGGGAAAAGTGGTACACTTACAAGTGAACACTTTTCAAATAGAACAAGGTAAGAATAAATTTTGACAACGTTTAACAAAAAAATATTAAAAATTATTATAGGCCCCATTACGTTCCTTTCGTTTGTGGTAGTGACCCGAAAGCTGCGCGCTATAACTACTTTGAAATTAAATACTTATCTTTTTTTTAAGCACAACAACTGTTCTTAGTTCATCAACGGTTTTAATTGTTGTACAGTTACGTTATCTTGTGTGTTGCTTGAACTGTCGACAATATTTCTCGGAAATATTCATCGTCGATTGTTGAGCATAACTAGATAATGTTTCCTTTCATGTGAAAATAGATAAAGGAAGACAGAGCGAATGGGGATAGATAGAAATCGAAGATACAGACAGTCTGATAGAGCAGCAGGTGAAAACATACCAGTACTTATGCTTGTGAGGGGACATGATCGCCTTCACCAGGTGGGCATATCACTAGAAATTGATATTGATGACTATGAAGATGATGAACATGGTGATATTTCCTGTCAGTAAATAGATATATAAATGAATGATTAAACAAACACTTAAAAAAATTTATTAAAAAAAAAAAAAAAAAGGTAAATAAGAGGCTCTTTTCACCAGACCAGGAAAATTTGCCTTCCCTCTTTTATAATCAAACAAAGTCCGGCACTTGCAGGTACAAACAAAAGTACCGAGCATTCTGGAATGTTTGTATATCGATAACATATCCAGCCACACAGGTGCAAACCGCCGGTCTAGGAATTTCGGCTAGAAGGACTTGCCTGCGGACGATATTCCGTCACAAGGAAACAAAATCAACAAACACGAATAGTTTGCTGCGAGAGGAATAGTTCAGTGGCGTCCAGATTTGTACCTGGCCCGTCTATAGCCGAGTGATGACGTAGATTTGACACTGTCCGTGTGGCTATGTAGCGATTTTGACTACACTTAAATAAATGAATATTACACACATACAAGTATGTTTCAGGCACTCGTAGGAAATAAAGAAGTCGTAAACTAGACAACAGAAATGAGAGACTTACCGGAGAATCGATCCCAGGACCTCCCTAACGGCACCATCGTCTAGTGACGGAAACGTAGTCTCAGATCAGATATTGCCGTAGGGGAGTGTAGTGAAATTGACAGAGATACAACGGTAAAATTCCTCCAAGGATAACATTTGAGGATAAAAACATAATGCGTGGGCTGCTGATGTACATGATCGCCTAGACCGCGGGTCATCATCCCCATAAAATTGACTTGCTAGACCGGAGGGGAACGGAGTATCAAAAGGGAAAAAAATATGACTGGAAAGGCTAAAGAGACGCAATTGGGGGGGGGAGGGGGGGGGGGGGGGGGGGGGGGGGGGGGGGGGGGGGGGGGGGGGGGGGGGGGGGGAAATGGATGAAAGTAAAAAAATTCAAGTCCCCCAAATTGACACGAGGTACGGAATTGGACGTTTTGCGATACCAAGCGCTTGATTTGAATTTGAGCGGAAGAACGCAGATGTTAGGAATATTACAAAAATTTAAAAAGTAATTTTTCTTAATATTAATGTTAGGAATATAAAAATTAGCTGGCCGGATGGCCTATTCTGAGCAATGAAATAATATGATCTTAATTTTACAAACGGATAGATAATATTGAAGATAATGACAAAAGACAGTGTAGTTCACATCATCGCTAGACTATATTGAATCTAAAAGTGTCACAATTTGCACACAAAAACACGACCTTGGGAACAGGTGTTCAAAGTTACTTATTATGGAGGAGAGGGTTTTTGAGCGGTAGCTGTGTCTAAATATAACTTTTTACGACAAAATTTTAAGGGGAGAGAAAGGTTGCTTCAAAAATCAAGCACATTTTTTTTAGAAACACAAGTAGAGACGGACAGACTAACAGATAACCATCCATACTTGACTGAAGCATGACTGAAATGACTTTAGTGTAGAAATTTGAAATTTAAAGTACAACTAGGCAGTGATTGGCCACAGACAATCATATCATTAGCGCTCAGACGCGAAAGTGGGGTCATTCTTCAATAATTGTTCAGTGTTAGACACAGATTTTAAAGTGTGGAGTTTTCCCATATGAAAGACAGTGAATAAATTTAGGGACGCCATACTATAGCCAGCAGCTCAGCTGAGTTTTGCTAGCAATTCTGTGTTATGTATTCATAATCTGGTAAGATTGAAATTATTTCTTTATATATTTTGAATATGGTTTCATGTTCGAGTGATTTGATACTGCCATATCAAAATCTAGCCTTACAAACAAGTAGGGATTTTGCTCTAGACCCCCGCCCAAGTCAGGGTCTAGGGACTAACAGTGTACATAAACTACAGCAAGGATTATGCAAAATAAATCAAGCGTTGAAACAGATTACCTATCTTCTTTTAGGGCCGACAACTAATAATTATTTTTCAGAATCTATAGTCTGGGAGGATCTATCGGATGTAAACCCACCATGGTAACTGTGCTGTTTGGTCAGAGAGATCTGACCTGTCTGTATGATGTGGTTGTTGTGTCAGTGTGGTGTCCAGACGTGGGTATAGAATAGATTTTGACACATAGCCAATACTTTGATTGCAGAGCTGTGAGTTTTCTATCGACAACAAAGCAGAGTCTATTCGGTGGGTGACTTTACTCGAGTGTATCTGTGCAGTTCTTGTGACAGAGACCACCATTATTGCCCGCCAGCACGGAGAGGTGGGACCGCAAGTTTTCAGCACCAGAGCTACAAAAAGATGAGTGAGCCTCTGGTCTGCTGGACATTCACCAACTATTGGTAGTGACTAATATCCCCATAAAAAATTCCCACCATTTTCTGGACAATGTGTAGTCAATATAGACAGGTGTGATGAGGCCACCCCAACAGCACAAACAGTAACTATCCTCCCAAAGAGATGACTACTCGAACTTTTTTTTTAATAAAACTAACTAGTCTAGTACTTAAATATGTACACTCCTGCATTTATTATGTAACATTCCATGCATTTTTTTCATAAATTTTCAATCCTTCTTTTAAAACAAGTTCTGGTCAAAATAAAACTTGATCCAGAACAAATAAATGTAATATAATTATATCAAAAACTTTATACACGTGAGTTAGTTCAGTGTATTTTAACACTTGTTAATCTTATTAGTCTTCTTAAATGTCTGTGGGTGTATTTATAACTAACACACCACATTACACATCATTACCCTAGACACTTTACGTAGCCACATTCATTAAGAAAAAAAAAATTAAGTGTGAGGTCGTAGTGGTAGCAAGAAAGGCCTTCTGATAATTCTCAACTACATTTTATCTCAGGAGCCTTCACAGCTGGCCTCATACAAGTTACAGGTAGTAATAACACCATCATACAATACCATCAATACCACTACAGGGAGTAACGTATTAGAGGTTTCACTACGCAATGTCTAGCTTCCAGAGACTGAGTGACAGTTTCCTTTCTCGCTACCTTTGCCGCCCCTAACTCTAGAGCAAGAGTCAGGTGCCCATTTACAACTGGTTAGACTGAAGCGTGACGCCACCGTGTTTCGAATCCACCACCTTTGCTGCGACAGGTCAAGGCTCTAGCTACTCTGCCAATCGTACGTTCGTACTCAGAAGAGGAAACGGAATAAAAATAAGAAACGAACACTAAACTGTGAGCAAGTGTCAGATTAACCTGCTGACAGCATTACCAGGGGAGTACTTGTGCTGGGGGGGTTCCAGAACACGAACTGTCAAGTAATGCTAACATTAGGTTTCCTCAGTGTGTGTCCTAGTCATCTCCAGCGTCAACTTCTCATCTCTTGTTCCTCGTCAATGCTTACTGTTTATTAAGCTGCTGGGAGTGTTCATGCTTTGATGTCTCTTAGTTTTGTTGAGCATTATCGATCCATTATAACCAAAGAACTGGTCATGGTGGAAGTTGGCGTGCCTGGCAGAAAACAAGCAAACATGTAGTTCTGAAAGGGGATTGGGAGCCGCATATCTTGTAAAGTCAACAGTAGCGAAAGGTAAAACAGTAAACGGAACAATTAAATTATTAAAAACCGAAATTAAATTATTGGATTACGGACGATACATTAGACCAGAAGTTTTCAACCTGTTTTCGCTCATGGGCCCCTTCTGAGCTTCAGTTATCTCTGTGCTCCCCCCCCCCCCCCGCCCCCTTTTCCCAGTCGATGTTAGCTGGAAAAATGTCATTTACCATCTTACTGTGGACCCCCCCCTAGAAATATGGCATGGCCCACGTTGAAAACCACTACATTTGACAATCCCTGAAGGACCGAGGACGAGATTGGAACGAGGCCAGGAGGAAGACCGCCGATAGGACAGTATGGCGTTCTCTCTGGCAAATCTCTACACCCCGTGGGTGGAAGGAAAACAACTAAGTAATTAAGTAAGTAAGAATTATGGACAGTGACAATTGTGAAATTCGATTCTGCCACATTTTTAAAAATATTTGATGTAATGGATCAATGGAGACAAGTGAACATGATGAGGAGGCTGTGGAAAGAACTTGAGCTTAAGGCACGACTTGGCATGTGTTTGTTGAAGGCCTATTGCTCCTTGGGGAGCTAAAGGGATATTGACTGATTGAATGTAGAAATGTAGATCGGTGCAGCGGAAACACAAGCACACTCGCTTAAATAAGGAAGAAAAATTGTACGCCAGACATTTCAGCTCGCAGACCTATTCAAAAACACTACCACGCCATTCCCCTTCTAGAGAACTATACACAGGAATTTACTAAACGGGCACTTAACTTCAAGGAGTGCTTTATACAAACGATAGACGTAAACACTTCATGTTTGGCCTTTGAACATTCTTCCATTTGCTGTTTTAATTCAGCCAGTTTTTGTTTGCCTACTGTTTTCCTTCTTCTTCTTTTTTGTTTGTTTGTTTGTTTTTGTTGCATGCAACATCTGGCCAGAGTGAATCCGACCAACTATGATTACGCACGCTACAAGACATATCTTTCGAAAATACCAGAAAGGAAAAAATATAAATATTGCAACAAGGAAGGGAGCGGCAAAATGGTTTCGCTGACGTGATTGTTAACCTCGTTCTGCCGACTCCACGCATCTTTCAACCTGGGCAAAAATCATTTGGTTATGTGAGAGCGCAGTGACCATTCACGAGAGAGAGAGAACGAACGAACGAACGAACGAACTTTATTTTTAACGAACGAACGAACTTTATTTTCAAAGGGTTGAGAATTGGGCACGCAGGCCCGTCTGACATTCTGAGAGAGAGAGAGAGAGAGAGAGAGAGAGAGAGAGAGAGAGAGAGAGAGAGAGAGAGAGAGAGAGAGACTGAACTCTGGTGCAGCGTTGATAAATACTAAGACCTGAACAAGACTACTAGTTAACACACAATATACCCCAATATAACCGTTTGTAACCCTTCAATGGGTTTTGGTTGAACAGGGTATTACAGCAAAATAACAGACGGAACTAACTAACTCTAACTAACTAACGACTACTAGTGTCTGTCAGCTAGCACGGAGAAGCCCTGATAAGGATTAGTCCTGAAAAGGGCTGCAAGCATGCCAGTCGCCGGCGGCAAAAGATTTTATGCGGAGAAGAATTACCACTGCCCGCACACCTCACAAGAAATTCGTATGACTGCTGCGGAACTTCGCGAGTCGCTTTTCGGCGCTAGCGAAAGGTTAAAGTATCGGCTTGTTAGATTATTGGCAGGCTGGTATGTCCTTGATGTTAATTTAATACAGTGGTTCGCAAACTGGGAGGTGCGCCCCACCATAGTGGAGGTTACCGTCCGAATATCGCATTACTAAAGGTAAGGATAGTCCCATCGCACAAACTGCCATAGGGGAGTGAAGTGTTAGAGACTCATACATTAGGTTCAGCTTTTTATAGAAATGATGTGACCACTTACCTTTCTCGCTGCCTTTGCCTTCAGAGTCAGGTACCAATTTACAGCTAGGCAGACCGGAGCGTGAGGCTGCCAGGTTTTGATCCGGATTGTAGCATGTTTAATTTGCTGGGGAGGTTATGATGTTATACCTAAAAGGAATGAAATCTGTGTGTTAACCGTGTGAGGTCAAGCACATGTAGGCCCCTGACTCTAAAAGATGATGATGAGGTATTTGCAGGGAACCTAACGCTACCTCCCTAGATCTCACACGGTCACTATTTTGGCTCTAGTGTCTGGTGTATGATGTCCCTAATGTCTAGGGGAGAAATGAAAATGATGGTACATAAACACAAAGCACTCTAACTCACTATAAGGAATTGAATAAAACAGTGGTTAAGGTTTTTCTTTAAAATTGAATATTTTCTTTTTACAATTTAATCTGCCTGTCCCGCCATCTCTTTTGGACAGGTCTTTGAAAATGAGGAAAAGATAGTTTACATAAAAAGATTAACTAAAATGTGTGGACACTTTGTCCGATAAGTATAATGTCACTCTATCTCTCCTGTTGGTGTATTCACAGATTACAACTTTATTATCTAATAGTGTTTGTCGTTTGTTAGGAGGGGCTGTAGTTTCATCACGCCCCATAAAATCCTGGGTATGATTGGAAATACCAAAGTTTATTGTAACTGAAGTGTCAGATATACCCAGATGCTAACACATCACCTGGGATTCTTTGTAGAAGGATAATTTAGTATGTCGTTGCAGAAAATATAGATATCTCAACACGCACAAGCTCCTCCAGCTATCTGCTGACAGCATAAACGTTTTACCAGAGACTTGTTGGCGTTACACTCACTCATCAGGTTTCCTGTCACCGGCTGGTAACAGGAAATAAAACCTCTGCAATAAAAAGACACCCTGGCCTTTTTATATCTGATCACACTTTATTATTATTATTTACATATGGTGGTATGGGGTCAGCCTCGCGTGCATACAGGTGCACTCGCCCCTAATTTTATATGACTCACACCTTGCTGTGACCACACCTCAGGTCTCTATGGCAAATACGCCACTGTACTTTTACATAGTTTTCCTCAATACAATAAAGTGGAGTAGCCACATTTCGTTTTGTATGATTTGCTCTTCTTTTTTTTAAAATTATAAACGCTCCAGGCATGTTGAACAGTGTTCATGGAACACGGAGGCTTACTAACATATTCTAATACAATAATATTAAAACAAAATCATGACAATATACAACAGCTAGATACAGTTCAATGTGAGGACAACAATGTCTGCTCCCGGCATGTCCTTCACTTTTCCCACTAGCAGTATCTAACTTTGGCAGTTGTAATAAACATATTAATACATAAAGCATTCTTACCACAATTTCAAGAAATATATAACAAATAACGCTGACTTGCAAAGAATGGCCTCAGTTTTTCTCTGCCCTGCCCAGACTGCGAATTAATTCTTTATTTTACAAATTAACACAGCTGATCTCAGCGTATTTGATAGAACAAGTTTTTGTCAACTGGCGATGAGCATTGAAAGCTTTTTGCTAATATATATTTGTACTGGCCAATGGAAAACTTGCGACTACCAGAATTCAAATGTAGTTTTTGAAAAACAAAAACAAATTTCCAAAAACTCTGTGTCTGGTAGTCGATTGGTCACTCTGCGTTAGTTATGCCCAATAGAAAAAGATGTTTCGTTTTTAGTTACATTTTTCCTATCTCCCCCCTTTCACTCCTATACCAACTAATAGAATTTGAATTTACTCCAATGCCTCTTTCTAAGCTGGCGTCCCCACTAACGTTATGAAAAAAACAAGCAGGAACCACAGTCTGTCTGGTCAAGCGTCCGTAGACATTTAGTATTTTATCAATAACTTGGCTAATACTTGGACTACCATATTTTTTAAAACACATTTTTGCTCAGGGCACTCTAAGCTATACTACCATATGATTTTTATGGTCAGTTTCAGTATGGTTTAGATTTTCAATTTTGTCTCTGTCAATCGTCAAATATAAATTTTACACAAGTCGACCATCTTCCCCCTCTCATCTCTCTCTAGCATTTTTATTCAAATAACTAACTTGTTTGAGTGACGTCAGAAATACATTACTCGGCGAGAATTTAAACTGTCTGTGTGTATATATCATCGGGCCAATCCCACAGCGTGTCAAGCGAAGGGGGGTTTTGCGCGGTGGGTGTTAGAATTGGCGTTAAATATTTCTGCCATCTCGTGTTACACTACTGAAAAATGTAAGGATTACTACTATTAGAGGCGTTAAATTTAAAGTATTACGTTAATTGAGACAGTAGTTTGGCGGCACATTGTTAATTATAAGTCTTGCCGCAGTCTCTATCAGATCGGGCAAAATGTTAAAAAGGTTTATTGTACGTCACAAGGAAAGCGAGTAGGTTTATACGGCGGGATCGTTTCTAAGCATTACCATGGCACAAAATTCAGCGCGATGCTGGCGTGTGAGATGCTTATAGTCAGACACATACGGGCGGGATTATTTATTATCATAGGACTAAAATCTTACTGAAATGAGCGATTATCTCGCAGATTTTACTACACGGAGCCTGGTAACATTGCCACAAGAGGCAAGCGCTCTGACCACTTAGCCAGTCGGACGGTGTCGCAGTGCTTGAAGCAAGAAATATTATCTGCTAAACAATAACTTTAAAATTATGAATTCCGACTTTCTTATTTATTTATTTTATTTATTTTTTTTTTATTTTTGCGTAATTGCTTTTCTTTTAAGTAAGCACCTGTAATATAGGCAGTGGCACCTACCGGTTTCATTAATGTTCGGCAACTAGGTTTCACCTTTCACCAATACCCATATCAAACAAATTGGGGCATCGCCGTCACCCAGGTCTGCAGGAACTACTTGTTGTATTGATGAGGGAAAAACTAACGAATTATCAAATTGTTTTATTTATAAGACAAACTGGGTAAAACAACACAATCTAACCCTATCTAGTCTAATGGCAACTTGTTATTATTTATCTTTACCCCCAGTGTAGCGTAGTCCTGAACCAATATCTAAGGGCAATTAACGAGAGCCTACCTTGCCTACATATATCAAAATATGTCAACAAATGTTTTCTACCAATCGCTGCACGAGCTGTAAACCGGTCTCAGTAACCGTAGGCGGCAGGATTGCTAGATGGAATCTGTGCAAACGTGAATGTGTACTTGTGACTTCAGGCCAAAAGATAAGTTATGTCCCTCAGAACAGTGAGCACAATAAAATAACAGGAATCGTAAACTTTCATTAGATACATGGATTTAGTTGTAGAAGCATGGACACAGGAGTTTTGAGTGATTACATGCAGTATAACTTAGAGCGAAGACTGTTTTCCCCGGTTTCAACTGTGATTGCAAACGCTACAAGGGAGGCAGAAAAAGGTTAGCGTGTTTAAATGGTAGCGCCCAAATGGCCGGTTTAAACAAGACCGGGATGGAAAGAATCGGTTGGGAAACACCGGAAGAATAAATTATCGAAGTTTTGTATGATCGACAGATCGGGCAGAAAGGGTGTTTTTACAGAAATTTTTGTAAACATAAACTGACCCAGCCAGCCAATAGAATCGCTTGTCTTCCTTTTGCCCGCTACCTGTAATAAAAAGGGGAAACAAATCTGGAATATTTCTCTTGAACCGCCAGAACCCAGCTCCTTCGCCATTTGCCAGTGAAGCAGACTGCATGGGTTTATGAAAAGCCTGTTGAATCTGAGATTGTGGGTCAGAGGTATCCTGTCACTCATCTTGTAGCAGAGAAGAACATTGGTGTTGTACCTAGCGGTGTATGATTTAAACAAGCACCCTGTACCTACATCAGTTGGAAGAGTGGGGACCCTCAGTGTTGGGCTTCTCCATCTTATATTCTGGCTTCAAGGAAAAGGCGGAAGCGAAGAAGTTAAGTCATATTAAACAAGACTGACTCGCAGAGCATTGGCGTACCACACCCGGTTATAGTAGTAGTGATGTAAACAGTGATCTCAGTAACATTGTAGTCAGTATGACATTTTCAAAAGATACATAACCTAGAAATATTGTGAAGTCAAGTGATATCAGTAACAGTGAAGTCATTATGACAGTTGTCAATATCCATTCCTCTAATACTGAAGATAAATTCAAGTACCATCATTAACATTGGTTCCAAAGAATTAGTTGCACTAAGACTTTTCATAACAAGGGAGCCTTAACAACTAGGAAAAGACTTTATTTGTAGTGTTTGACTTTTATTTGGTGTAGATACATCTAAACAGATGACTGTACATAAATAAAATTAAGAAATTGTAGTTCACTGTTTTTATTACTTTATGTCAGCTTTGAATTACTTTGAATTTAATTAAATCCCCTAGATACAATAACAGCCCATAGGTATAATTCTGAGAGGGGCACCATAGAATTCTGGTACTGAATATTACTATCTCGGCCAGAAATTCTTTACAGCCTGACTTTATACCTATGAACTCTATACACCATTGCTCTTTTCTGAGAATGGGGTATTTCTTTTAAGACCAGACTCTTCTCTGGCAACTATCCTAGTATCACCTGATACACCTGGTTGTCTTATTCTTCATAAATTAAGAAACCTCTCGCGACACCCAGTAATGTCGAAATTAAAGCTCAATTTTACTTTACCCTTAACTTGATCAACTACTTACTGGACTAGACTGTCATTTAAAAGATAAAGGTAGTTAGTTATATATCTGATATTGCCGCAAAGGAGTGAAGTGTTAGAGAGTTCACTTTACCAGGTCTCAGCTTGATAAGGTGCGGTGGTTATTTTCTATCCTGGCTGCTTTTACCTTCTTTAACTGGCGAGTAGAATTTTTTTTTTTAATGTGTTTATTTTATCTTATTAATTGCATTCGTTCGATTGTCAGTAAAAAAAAAACCTTTTATGTATATTAATATAAATAAAACTACAATGAATATTTTGTATCTTTTTTGTCTAAATTTAGTTTGAATTTAGTATACAATTTTTGTTCCAATGGTCAGTGCGTTGGATTTTTTATAACAGCACAGAGTGGGACCTGAGAATGACAAGTTTGAGAAACACTGCTTTAAAAGCAGTATTTCTCAAACTTTCGTACACCTTATGACAGTTTCGTCTCATCAGGGTATCGCTTATGAGTGTTTAGTCTTACCTGTGCACTATGACAGTTTCGTCTCATCAAGGTATCGCTTATGAGTGTTTAGTCTTACCTGTGCACTATGACAGTTTCGTCTCATCAAGGTATCGCTTATGAGTGTTTAGTCTTACCTGTGCACTATGACAGTTTCGTCTCATCAAGGTATCGCTTATGAGTGTTTAGTCTTACCTGTGCACTATGACAGTGTTATTTTAATTCGCTAATTATTTATATCCTCTTTCAAACTCATGATATTCAAAATTATGGATTTTTCTTACTTATAGTGTAAATATATGTAACGGTATTCGGTAGTCTGAGTTAGTGTCCCGCAACCTTTTTCACTTTGCGGCGCATTTAAAATGCCTTTTAATATTCCACGACACACTTACAATATTTAAATACGTAGGTAAGACAGATATTCTAGAATTCGATGCATTCGTAAAACAACGCTCCATAATTCTTTATGATCGATGATGATAGCTCAACTTATTATTTGTAAAATTGTACGTGTGAGATTCTGTCATAATATTTTACCATAACATAAAATTTTGTATACCATTATATGGTGTATTCTGGCTGGTGTCATGGCACGCTAGGCAGACACCGGAGCGGCACACTAGTATGCCGCGGTACACCGGTTGGCCACCAAGGGAGAGAATGCTGATGTGGGGAAAAAATGGTGGGAGTTGTAGATCTTGATCTCCGTCACAATAGTATGAAAAAAAAAAAAAACCTCACATTATTGAAAACTGAAACTAATTGAGGGCAAAGGGGGAAAACTGTTTGTTATGATTGATATAAGGACCCTTCCTCCAGCATTAAATCTTTCATTCCAATAGTAACTTTACATAATGCATTTTTTTTTTTTTTAGCTCTGTCTTGCTGTTCATTTGTTTAGGGGTTTTACAGCACGACTTTTAGTCCACAATGGCGCATTCACTAATATGGAAAGGTTATTAAATAAATAAACGAATGTAAATTACTAGTTACGACCGAAAGGTCTTTTATATATGGACGTGCGCCCTAGTATAACTGACGGACCTGTGCCTGAGCCAAATTGAGACTCTTTTTTGAAGTTTAATTTTTAAATATTTTTTGCCAGTTTCTCGAGAAACAAATCAATTCCCCCCCCCCCCCCCCCCCCCCCCCCCCCCCCCCCCCCCCCCCCCCCCACCCCCCCCCCCCCCCCCACTCCCCCGAATATTAAAATTATGAGAGGAGTCAGGGAGCTTGTAACTGATGGGGACAACTCCTCCGAACAAAACTACAGACTCCTCGGCTACAACTGCACAGCCCTGGTCTCAGCCATCGTCGACCCCGGCCCAGCCTTCGTCTACTCCCGTCTCAGCCATCGTGTACCCCCGGCGCATCTATCGTGTACCCCCGGCCCAGCCTTCTTCTACTTCCGCCCCAGCCATCATCTACCCCCAACCCAACAATCGCCTACTCCCGTCCCAGCCATCGTCTACCCCCGACCCAACAATTGCCCACCTCGGCCCAGCCAACACACACAGATCTAATATAATCATCAGTTACAAAGTGTCGATCTGCGTCGATATTTGAAAAGCTGCATGAAAGTTAAAGACAGATATTAGCTTCATTCACCTGAATCTGTGTGAATGCGCGTTGCGAGAAGAATCAATAGCGGGACATCAGAAAAGGCGTTGCAGTTATGATGTATTGCTTTATGGTAGGGTTTCTAAACATGCGGTCCAAGGACGCCTATGGAGGCCCGTGAATGGATTTTAGAGGATCCGTATACATAACCTAAAATTTAAAATGTAAAGTTTTTTGTTTTGTCTTTTCATTATGCTTTCATTTGTTTCCAAGAATGGGTCTATATTCGTCACCGGACAATCAAAGGATTCCATAGCACAAAATTTGTTAAGAAATCATGCTTTATGAGCTGAGTTGTGATCTATCGTCAAAGAAGGCAAGAACGTAAATGAAGAAATGAACAACCCACTTTAACGTCCGCCTGAGACGTAAGCCCACCACTGCATTAGTGACCCAGTGCATGAAGCATGTGTCAGACAAATGTTTAGCAATTTTTAGGCTGTTGCAGTCGTGGTTTCTGCAGAGGCTTCTTACACGTAATGTAGTGAGGTAGCCAGTCGCGTGCACAGCATGCTTTCTCATAAATATTTTGTGTGTGAAAGAAAAGTAAGAGAAAACAATGGCTTCGGATTGGTTAATATGGTAAACAAAAGATAAGATCAGTTGCAAAATTTCTTCTTCTTCTTTGATCCTTAGCCGCCGACCGTCAAAGCAGTCAGTGGCCATCACGCCTAGTGGCGTCTTGTAGGACAACAACAAATTGATTCCACTTTGCTCGGTCGGTGGCCATCCTTCGTACAGTGCCCCAACTCTGGTTCATTCTTTGCATCTCAGCCTCCACAGTCCTCCGCCAGGTTGTTTTTGGTCGGCCTCTCTTTCGTTTTCCTTCAGGGGTCCAAAGCATAGCTGTTCTTGTGATGGCATCGGGGTCTCTTCTGAGGACATGACCAACCCAGCTCCAGCGTCTGCCAGCTATGATGGTGTGCATGTCCTCTTGCTTGCTACGAGTAAGCAGATCTTGGTTAGTGATGGTATTAGGCCAAAAGATTCGGTAAATTTTTCATAGGCATGTTGTGTGAAAAGAGGACAATTTCGACATTTCCTTCTCTGTAACTCTCCAGCATTCCGCAAAATACACTAAAATAAATCGCGTTAAAATTGAAACTACAATCTTTTCCTGTCACGTGCCGCGGTACCAAAAATGTCCACCCTTGACGTAAAGAAGGTTCCGGGTTCAGTTCACGAACTTATCTCTGTTCCCTTATTTGTTGTTTATGGAGCCTAGCCTAGCTTGTATTAATTATGATTTATTTAATAATCCAGATCTAGTTTCCAATGTATCCCGTCTCGTGAGCTGAAATCTCGCACATCTGCTGTACAAGGCGGAATATGTATATATTTTAAAGGTTGTCTCTTCCTAACTTCATTTACGATCTTTCTGTTTCTTTATCCGTTCTTCTGTCGTGTTTATTTTTATTCTTACTTCTAGTTGTTGTCATAACACACACTTAAATTTTATTATACTTACTTAGTCGTTCCCCTTCTACCGTGAGGTGTAGAGGTTTGGGAGAGAGAGAGCGCCAGATTATCCTATCGGCTGTCTTCCTCCTGTAGTTATTGCCCATGACTCGCATCCATATGTCAAGACTGGGACATAGGCCGAGCGGTATACATCCATCTTCATTTTCTTAACAACCTCTCTCTTGCTGAGGAATCCTCGATTTATGGCCTGAAAAAGTCTCCCAGCTGCTGCTTTTCGAGTGGCCAACTGTTCTTTGATGCCTCCCTTTCGGTCTATAATAGCTCCAAGGTATTTAAAGTGGTCGACCTGCTCCAGGACCTGTTCTCCCAGCTTAATCCGATGTCTTCTTTCTTCTCGTGATATCACCATGGATTTTGTTTTAGAGCTGCTTATGACCATCCCTCTCTTCTCCAGCTCTCCCTTCCAGACTTGCAGGTTGGACTAGAGATGTGCCTCTGATTTAGCAATCAGGACAACATCATCAGCAAATGCCAGCTCTGAAATACAGACCTGTCTCACCTTCCAGTACCCCACTGAATACTTTCTTGTTCTCTCCTTACATGCCTTGATGACATCGTCCATGAGGAGTATGAAAAGATAAGGTGACAGGATATCACCTTGTCTTACACCAGTGGTGGCCCTGAACTCTTCTGACTTGTGATTTGCTGTCCTCACATAATTTCTGCAAGACTTGTAGAAGCTCTGTAAAGCATGAATCAGAGGTGCTGGAATGTTCTTCCTTGCCAAACAGTCCCAAAGTTTGCTCCAGGGGACCCTGTCAAACGCCTTTTCCAGATCTATGAAACAAAGATGGATCTCACTCTTATACTCAAAGGCCTTTTCATTCAGCTGTCTGAGGTGAAGATTAGGTCTTGAGTACTTCGGTTTGCTCGGAATCCGCACCGGACTTCATCCAATTGTGGCTCAGCTAGGCGTCGGAGTCTCTGCTCTAGGATTCTAGAGTAGATTTTACCAAGGACACTGAGAAGGGATATTCCTCTATGGTTTCCACATTGTCGATTGTCACCCTTTTTGAAAATTGGTGTTATGATGGCAATCTCCCAATCCTTTGGTATGGTCTTGTTGCACCACGCTGCCTGTAGGGCCCTTAAGAGTAATAGGTCGCCTGATGTTCCCATGTACTTTACCATTTCTGGTGTTATACCATCATGCCCTGCTGCTTTGCCCATTTTGATTTTCTCCAGTGCTGCCTTCAGTTCTTCCATCTTTATGTCATCTTCACCATCATTGGTTTTCTCTTCTGTGCTAGTGGTTATCATTTCTGATGCTTCACCATGCTCACCATCCAGGAGTTCTGAGAAATATTCTTTCCATCGTTCCATTACTTCCTTCGGGGCAGCAAGCAATTTGCCTTCCTTGTCCTGTATACATTTGAGAGGGCATTGTTTTTCCTTCCGCATGTTCTTTAGGGTCTTATAGAACAATTTCTGGTTTTCTTGCGCATCGTTTTCTAGCTTTTCTCCAAATTCTTCCCAGGACTTCTGTTTTGCTGCTAGCACCTTGTTCTTTGCTTCTGGTCTTAATTTCTGGCACTCTCAGCTTGTAGGTCTTAATGCTCATATCTCCCGTTCGTTTACTTAGTTTCTTGTGTGATGTTGGGCAGTTCCTAGGATGAGCAACTCTTTCAGTTGTTCTTTTGATTGTAAGCAGGTAGTGATCACTTCCAATCTCTGGCCCCCTCCAGACTCTAGCATCCAGGACATATTTGAATTAGCTCCTCCTAACAATGGCATAGTCGATCACTGACTTCTCATTCTTTGTTGGTTCACATCTAGTGTATGCATGTATGCGCTTATATGGGAACTTTGTGTTTGTAATGATCAGATTCTGCTCACTGCAGAATCTAAGGAGTCGCTTTCCATTGTCATTGAGAGCATCTTCTCCATATCTTACGACAACTCCACCCCATCTAGCACGGTCGTTTCCAACATCTGGCATTGAAATCTCCGAGCATGATAATTTCATCTAGGCAGTCATCCACTGTCCTTTGAAGCAGCTCGAAGAATTCCTCCTTGACCTCTGCTCTCTCATCCTCATTTGGCCCATACACTATGACCAGGTTGACTATGGTTTCTCCTTCTTTTAGTTTTACAACCATAATGCGCTTCGAGACAAAGTTCCATCCCTTGATACTATCTTTTTGGTTTTTGGTAAATGTTATTGTACCGGTAGTAACGATATATCATACTTGCTTATATCTTGCTGCAGTTTCCACATGTAGTTTTCCATCCCCCCCCCCCCCTGCACAACCTTATATCAGTCGCCTAGACTAACCCTGATGGTCCATCAGTCATGTCTAGTAAGTCCCTGTCTACTATAATTGTAAGAATTGTAGACAGTTATCTTCACTGAAACGATATTTCCGAAATATTGTTTAACCTACATTGTCACTTAAAAAAGTTAGTTGCTTATCCTTTACAGGACGTGGCAATCAACCCCAGCTTTTATTGGCTGTTTGTGATTTTTCTTTGGGATGTAGGATAAAGAGAGAGGGATAGTACCTCACGGTGAGAGACAGCCATGTCCTTTTTAGGATAGTCAGGATCCTATTTGGTTCTCCTCTCTTTGTCTAGCTCATGTATGGCTCCTAGAATACCGCTTGTGTACGGCGGTGGCCACATCCCGGGCAACAGTCTTGGCTGACTGGCTAAACTACATGGGTGGAGTAGGAGCAATCTTACTCAAGGGAATGTCCATCCCTAGTACACAAAGACTGAGACGGTGAGTGAGGCGGAGGAATCTGAGAAGATCAACGGCTCGCAAAGCGAAACAGCAAAGTGTGTGGCGCACTAGAGGCATGTCGGACATAGAAAAAAACAATGGCTAGCCACCGTGGAAGAGATTGGGGCCTTACCACGTACTTCCTACAGAAAGTAATGGGATCACAACAACAAGATAAGAACCGATATGTAGAGAACTCTCTGTCCCCTGGGGAAGAATCTACTGTACAAATTAACAGGGAAGAGGCAACTCCTCTAATGAGTAAGGAAGTACATAATGACGAGTGTTCCTTAAATTCTGTTGAAAGGGAGCATTCTGAGAAAGACCACCTAAAAACTATAGGAGAAGCCTAAAAATAGGAACATGGTATGTTAGAACTCTAAACGGAGAAGGAAAGCTGGACAATCTTATATTAGAGGCAACCGACATGAAACTCGATATACTGGGAGTTGCAGAGGCAAGACTTTTGGATACAGGCTACATAACAAGAGACCAGTACACGCTTATACACTCAGGAGGAGAAAAAACACGAAAGAGGGGTAGGAATGTTGATAAAGAAGGAGTTAGAAAAATACGTATGTGGATACTGGACACACAATGACAGAATGATGTTACTAAAGATGAGAGCAAAGCCATTCGACATATCAATCTTACAAACTTATGCACCAACTAAAGATTACAGCGAGGAAGAAATAGAAGAATACTATGAAGAGCTACAACACACACTTAAACCAGTCAAATCTACAGATGTGTTGATAGTAATGGGTGATATGAATGCAAAAGTAGGAAAAGGAAAATACAAGAAAATAGTAGGACAGTATGGATTAGGGACAAGAAATGATAGAGGAGACAGACTTATCCAGTTCTGTGAAGAAAACCAGCTGGTCATATGTAACACCTTTTTTGAACATCACCCAAGGAAATTATACACATGGAAAAGCCCAGGAGATGTAACACGTAATCAAATCGACTATATCATGATAAAACATAGATTTAAGAACAGTGTCATAAGTGCAAAGACACATCCTGGTGCCGACATAAATTCAGATCACAATCCAGTTGTCATCAAAGTAAATATAAAGCTGAAAAGAGCAGGAAACAGAAGACAGGAGGAACCCCAGATAGAAATATCAGCGCTGAAACAACCAGATATAAAACAGAAATATTTAATCGGCGTCAAAAATAAATACCAACAGTTATTGACAGAAAGCATGGAGCAGTATAGAAGAGAAAACCCAGAAGAAAAAGCAACCGCAAAATGGGAATGCTTAAAAACAAGCATACAATCAGCAAATGCAAATTTACCTAAAAAGGAGTCTAAGAAAAATCAAATTTGGATGACAGATGACATCTTGAATAAAATGGCAGAAAGAAAGAAAGCAAAAAACACTCCAGAATATAAAACAATAGACAATGACATACGTACTATGTGTAGAGAAGCAAAAGAACGGTGGATAGAAACAAAATGTAAGGAAATAGAAGACTTGGAAGCGAAGCACATGACAAGAGATATGCATGAAGAAATAAAGAAATTATCAAATCGGTCGCGGTTTGCACAAGGAGGAAGCTGTATCAAGAACAAAAATGGTGTAATATTACTTGATGAGAAAGACATATCAAACAGATGGGCAGAATACGTAAAAGAACTATTCGAGGACAACAGAGGTAAAAAAACCATCACCAGATTCTAATGAAGGCCCAAACATTCTCAGATCAGAAGTAGAGAATGCCATTCATATGATACAAAAAGGAAGATCAGCAGGCATGGATAACATAAACATTGAAATGATAGAAGCTCTGGAGAGCTTTGGTATAGATACAATCACAGAAATATGCAATGATATATACAATACAGGATATTTACCACACGACATGAAGACATCAGTTTTTATAACATTGCCCAAAAAACCAAATGCAACAGAATGTTCAGACTTCAGAACAATCAGCCTGATGAGTCATGCAATTAAGATACTGCTCAAAATCATACAGGAAAGAATAAAAAGTAAAGTAGACAGCGAAATCCAAGAAGAACAGTTTGGTTTTTAGACGGAACAGTGGAACAAGAGAGGCAATATTTTGCCTAAGAAGATTAGCAGAAAAATATACAGAGGTCCAAAAAAAGTATGTACATGTGCTTCATTGACTATAAGAAGGCTTTTGACAGAGTCCATCATGAGAAAATAATTGAATGCCTCAAAGACATAGGTATTGATGGAAAAGATATAAGAATACTCAGTAACCTTTATTGGGAGCAAACTGCCACAGTAAGATCGGGAAGGAATTATTCACCATACATAGACATAAAAAGAGGTGTCAGACAAGGTTGTGTGCTGTCCCCCTGCCTATTTAATTTATACACCGAAAAAAATTTTCAGACAGATACAGGAAATACCAGGACTGAACATCAGTGGAAGATCAATAAACAACCTTAGATATGCAGATGATACCGTGTTGTTAGCTGAAAGCGAACAGGAGTTACAAGAACTAGTGAAGCAAGTGAACAGTATAAGTCATGAATATGGACTCGACATTAATATTGAGAAAACTAAAACTATGATAATTAGCAAAACAGACGATAAACCCACATTAAAGATAAGCGTAAATTGGAAAATCCTGGAACAAGTCAAGAGCTACGTATATCTTGGTCATATAATAACAGAAGATGGCAGATGTGAAACAGAAATCAAGAAGAGAATAGGAATGGCCAAAGCTACATTCAACAACATGAAACATATACTGACATCCAAACAGTTATCTCATAAATTAAAACTGAGAATCATAAAGTGTTATATATATTCTGCATTTCTGTATGGTGCAGAAACATGGACGATGGATAAGCATTTGGAAGAAAGAATTGAGGCTCTTGAAATGTGGATATATAGAAGAATGGGGCGTATCTCATGGAAAGAGATGAAAACAAATAAGGAGGTCCTAGAAAATCTAGGTATGAAAAGAGAACTAATGAGAGAGGTCAAAGTTCGGCAGCTAAAATACTTTGGCCACATAAAAAGGCATAACACCTTGCAGAAGACTATAACAGAAGGGAGAGTTGAAGGCAAACGTGCAAGGGGAAGACAGCGCTATAAGTGGGAAGATAACATCAAGAGATGGACAGGAAAGAGTCTATCAGAGTGTACCACCAAGACAAGAGACAGAAGACGTTGGAGATCCATTACAGCCAACCTTCGTTGTGGAGATGGCAACTGATGATGATGATGATGATTTTTCTAGGCAATTTTTTCATTCAGTAGTTTGCCATTGCTTTCTGAACGGTACGGCGCTTATACCATTGTTAAAAATCCACACAAAGCGATCTGCTACCAAACCGCCTCCATCGGGTTTCGAACCTGGTATATCTGGATTATGAAACTGCGTTCATATCCATTAGGCCACAGACGCCGACACATTGTCACTTAAGTATCCGAATATTGTTTTGACTTCTTATATTATAAATACGGCCTGTGTATAATAGTTTCTATCTTTATCGTAACAGTTTTTATCTGACTATGACGGAATTTTTTTTCCTATTGTTTACAGGGCCAGCCTCAGGACAATTTAGTTTATTTGACCCATTCGGGCCGCGGGCTCACAGGTGGCCCCGCACTCGGGTTCTCACCTCCAACTTTGAAACAATAAAAAAGAAAGGAAAATTATTTCAAATTAAATATTACGAATATATGATACTACATTGTATTAAAAATAAAACAATATATATAATGATTAGCTATATTTTGGCATAAAACGTGTTACTACAAAACTATGATATGATGTATGGGCCCCCCCACAGGAATGACCCACATCTGGCCCCGCAATTACTAAGGCCGACCCTGACTGCTTATTATTATTTTAACCAGTCTCTATGTATTAGCTGTCCATATTGTCAGTTACTATTGGTCATTGTATTTATTTTTTTTTTTGTTTAGTTATACCCTGTTCAACCTGAAAATCGGTTATAATTTTTTTTTCTTCTCAAAGACACGGTTAAATTATGGGCAGATTTTCTGCAATTCAAGCGACGTAACGTTATGCTGAGGCACCAATCGGGGCGGACGTGTCATAAACTGTTAACAGTTAGAAAACCCACCTGTGTTTTCATAGCTCCATACCTCCGGGCATTGTTCTCACACCACATACCCGAGAGACCTGGATAGATACTTGAGGACCATCAGGTTCTTCCTTATTATTCTTCTGTGTTTTTGACTTAGCCCTTCCTGGCGTCCTGCCGGAAACTGCACGCGTAATTCCCCTAGGTACTATCTAGTACCGTGAATGGTCGTGGGAATGCCACGAGCGTAATAGAGCAATTAGTGGGCGTGTCTCTAGGATCTAGCATATTACCTGATAAGACGAAGATTAGAACATGGCTAAGCTTGATGGGTCATGAGGGGAGCAACCAGCTTGAGAAAGACCTAGGCAGATGTTGTGTAGTCTTAGGTTCTGCAGTTACCTTTTGCATATTCCAGAGAATATTTTACCTTAGACATAGCTGCAGTGTTATTCTTATATGTTGGATAGTTTTCTCGAAAGCATGATTCCTCCTGCTGGATTACGATATTGCGGCATAAATCTGTTGTTCGTAATCAGGTAGGTCACTGCTGGTTTACCATAAAAAAATGTGATTTTTTTTTATACACCAGGTGTAGTTCTTCCCCCCCCCCCCCCCTTCCCCCCACCCACACCCACACCACTGAGTCCTGGAGGCGACACGGACGATTATGATTACTGCTTCCCCAGGAAGTCGTAAAAGACGACTAGCTTGAGCTTGTGTCTACAGCTGCCAACCTCATCATTTAAAACAAATGGCTGGAGAAAACATCACAGCAAATGTATGTGCGTTGACACAGATTTCCTGCCAGGAGCAAGCTGCATTTGTAGCTTCATGCTTCGGAAGGAACGAAAACGTAAATGAATGAATTGTTTCTGCAAGTTTTATAAGTAATCACATGTAGTATAAATTGATTATAAGTAATCACGTGTAGTATAAATTGATTATAAGTAATCACGTGTAGTATAAATTGATTATAAGTAATCACGTGTAGTATAAATTGATTATAAGTAATCATGTGTAGTATAAAGTGATCATAAGTAATCACGTGTAGTATAAATTGATTATAAGTAATCAATTATAACGTGTAGTGTAGCTGTGAATATAAAATCTTTTTTTTTACTAATATAAGTAATCACGTGTAGTATAAATTGATAATCTAAAAAAGTAATCATGTGTAGAATAGAAAAATCTTTTTAAAAAGTTCTGAACCAAGGTTTTATTTTGAACTTATCATGAAAAGTGAATGGCATGAATAAATGGCGTGTAGTTTATAAATCTTGATTAATTATATTATAAGAAATCACGTGTAGTATAAATTGATTATAAGTAATCACGTGTAGTTTTATAAATTTCAGCAGGATTACTTAACTTTGCCAGATTTGTAATCTGTGCTGGAATATATGGCCCCACCTCTACCGTGCTTATACACTGTCGAAATGTACCCTGCACGGTCACTATTAATCAGCATTTGCTGTCAAATCGAACTCACTTATAGTATAAATTGATTATAAGTAATCATGTGTAGTATACACTAATGGTCTATAGTTTGCTAATCGTCTTATAGTATAAATTGATAATAAGTAATCACGTGTAGTAGGCCTATACACTAATGGTCTATAGTTTGCTAATTGTCTTATAGTATAAATTGAGTAGTTGCACCAGAAGGTGTGTGTAAACTGTTACACTGATGAATGTTTGTGTAACTCAAGCGTTTAGATTGGCATATCGAAATGATCTGACACATAATTCAAAAGAAATTAAAGATCAGAAGCAGACGCTGGCGATGCATAGGAACGAACGAACTTTATTTTCAAAGGGTTAAGAATTGGGCACGCAGGCCCGTCTGACATTCTGCCCTTCCTTTCTCTCATCTTTCATACTGAATTCATTTATTCTCACATGCATTTTATATATCAATGTCAAGGAATTCAACGTTGTAAAGTAAAATAAAATAGCATACTTATATTAACATTAACTACTTATAAACATGACATAAAATATGTTGAAACATATAATGAGGTAACTTTTAGCTATTTAAATAAATAAAGAGGGAATCCCGAAGCCTGTAAACAGTAAATAAATAAATAACACACACAAAAATGTATGTTCCAGGCACTCGTAAGAAATAACGAAGTAGAAAACTAGACAACAGAAAAACAGCTGAAGTGAGTGGCTTACCAGAAAATCGAACCCAGGACCTCCCGAACGGCACTACAGCTAGGCTGTGGGTTTGATTCTCTGGTAAGCCTCTCACTTCTGTTGTTTTTCTGTTGTCTGGTTTTCTACTTCTTTATTACTCTTCTTTATTATTACTTCTTTATTACTTTTATCTAATATACTGTATGGAGGCGCTGATGATCTAGTTTTCATTACAATATACTTATTCTTAATATTATATTCTTAATAACTTACATTCTTAATTTTATGATCAGGTACTGTTAATGTATGCTGTTATACTTCCTTGTAATGTTGTATTGCCCTTACATTAATACTTTCAGTACGCTGGAGAATGTTTGAGTAACAGTAATAAAAGATGAGCAAGAGGAAGGAAGAATGCAAGTGGGGACTGTGCCCGATTTTCAACCCTTCGCAAATTAATTGCTTTCGTATATGTCTATCTAGCTATCTACCTAGTCTGATTCTGGTCTTGAGTTTAGGACGCAAAGACAACGAGGAAAGTAACTGTTTACCCCACCTCATCTTGATGAACCTAAAAAAAAAAAGTCTCTGAGTCATTCAGTTGCACACCGTTTGAAAATTTCACGAGTTCTTATAACATACTTCTGAATATGTCTCAAATCACTAATTTACTGTACGAAGAATTGGATTTTTATGTCTTGTTGTTGTTGTTTTTGTTTTTTTTTATGTTTATTTTTTATTTACTTTATTTTTAAATTCATTATTATTATGTTTTTTTTAAATTATTTTATTTTATTTTAAATTTTAAATTTTATTTTAAAAACGTACTTTAATTATGATGATTATTGCAAATGTAATATGACTTTTATAATGATAAATGCCTTAATTATGCTTAAAGTAAATGTGAGGATGAAAGATATAGTATACATGACGAGAGAGAGAGAGAGAGGAAGGGCAGAATGTCAAACGGGCCTGCGTGCCCAATTCTTAACCCTTTGAAAATAAAGTTCGTTCGTTCGTTTATTCACGAGTGCCTGAAACACACCTTTACACATGTATTATTTATTACCTTGTAGCCAGCTTTTCAAGGCAGCCCTGGTTCTGAAATCCTCAAGATAAGAGAATTATTTGGAGACAAAAAAAAAAAAAAACATGGGAAAGAGAACTGGAGTCAAAAATGAAAGGAAAGAGAGAAAAATACATGGAACTGATGGCACGGGGCAGAAGGAATGTGTTTTGTTGAAGGCCAAGGCAATTTGTGTGGGATATAATCCAATACCATAATTCCCGCCGTAAGGTACTTCGGTCTGTCGGTCTGTCACACTTTTCACACCGTCATTTGCGCACTTTTTTCGATTTTCGAGAGAGTACATTAACTTTCGACCACAGCTAAGGGGGTGCAACTGTGGTTGAAAGTTAGACAATAATTGGATTGTTTCCCCTTATATGTACTCTCCCGAAAATAGAAAAAGGGCGCAAATGAAGGTGTGCATGAACATTTTGATTATGGAAAGAAGCCAACATCACGATTGATAAACATATTTAATACATCCATATAATTTTCACTACAAATATCTAATGACGGTCGACTGCAATGAAATGACCACAGTAGTAATAGTACCGTCTCGAATACATGTAACAGAAACAACACATTATAATTAATAACCTGTCAATGTTGACGGGTTATTGCTAGTGTTTAATATTCTGTTTAGCTCGTATTATTCAATTTTAATATATCAAGTTAACATGTTTGTTTGTGACTAAGTTAATATTACCATGTTGTGCTGAAGTTCTTAAATAAATGTGGCAGTTAAAGCGCCTACCTCTTTCTTTACAGTTACCATATTCCAGGATCGAAGACTGGTATCTTCACTGTCCATGTCCACCCAGTAGTAAATGGGCACCCTGACTCTGTTATTGAGTTAGGGAAAGCAAAGACAGATGAAGGGAACAAGCCACCCCATCTCATAAAACTGAGACCTAATATGGTGACGTCTGTAACACTTCACTCCCCTATGGCAGTATATGCTTTTGGACTACCTTTACCATTTTTTGTCTTGGACTACCTTTACCCTTTTTTGTCTTGGACTACCTTTACCCTTTTTTGTCTTGGACTACCTTTACCATTTTTTGTCTTGGACTACTTTTACCCTTTTTTGTCTTGGACTACCTTTACCCTTTTTTGTCTTGGACTACCTTTACCCTTTTTTGTCTTGGACTACCTTTACCATTTTTTGTCTTGGACTACCTTTACCATTTTTTGTCTTGGACTACTTTTACCCTTTTTTGTCTTGGACTACCTTTACCCTTTTTTGTCTTGGACTACCTTTACCCTTTTTTGTCTTGGACTACCTTTACCCTTTTTTGTCTTGGACTACCTTTACCCTTTTTTGTCTTGGACTACCTTTACCCTTTTTTGTCTTGGACTACCTTTACCCTTTTTTGTCTTGGACTACCTTTACCCTTTTTTGTCTTGGACTACCTTTACCCTTTTTTGTCTTGGACTACCTTTACCCTTTTTTGTCTTGGACTACCTTTACCATTTTTTGTCTTGGACTACCTTTACCCTTTTTTGTCTTGGACTACCTTTACCATTTTTTGTCTTGGACTACCTTTACCATTTTTGTGTCTTGGACTACCTTTACCATTTTTTGTCTTGGACTACCTTTACCCTTTTTTGTCTACCTTTACCCTTTTTTGTCTTGGACTACCTTTACCCTTTTTTGTCTTGGACTACTTTACCCTTTTTTGTCTTTAAATTTTTTGTCTTGGACTACCTTTACCATTTTTTGTCTTGGACTACCTTTAACTACTTTTTACCCTTTTTTGTCTTGGACTACTTTTACCCTTTTTTGTCTTGGACTACTTTTACCCTTTTTTGTCTTGGACTACCTTTACCATTTTTTGTCTTGGACTACCTTTACCATTTTTTGTTTTAAATTAAGCCTCGTGCTCTTTTAAGTGAACTGAAAATAATTATTTGTTATTATTATCATTAAATACGCCTCCGGGTTATTGTTAATTAATCGCCATTTGTTCTAAGTGGAAATCTTGCGTTTACATCTGAAAATCATGAAGTGGAAAAACTGGTTCTCTGATCTTCAAAGATGTTAATGCGCTTATGATTGTCGCACTGTTCAGCTTGGCTGGGTGGGGATGGGGGTGTTGGGTGGGCGGAAGAAGAAAAGAATTATTGTTTCTTGATGCTAGCCCACTATTATTGCCATTTTGTGACCAGATTAGGCGGTGGCGTCACTGAAGTGCCATATTTGATGACAATATGTTTTCTCCTCTACTTCTTCCTTCTTTGTGTTTTTTTCTTTCTTTCTTCATCTTCTTCTGTTTTCTTTCTTCTTTTTTTTTCTTCTTCTGTTTTCTTTCTTCATTTCTTCTTATTCTTCTTCTCTTTCTTTCTTCTTTGCTTCTTGCTGTTTCGTCATCATCTTTTTTCTTTCTTTCTTCTACTTCTTCTGTTTTCTTTCTTCTTCTGTTTTCTTTCTTCTTCTGTTTTCTTTCTTCTTCTGTTTTCTTTCTTCTTCTACTTCTTCTTTTTCTGTCTTTCTTTCTTTCTTTCTTCTTGTCTTCTTCATCGTCGTCTTTTTCTGTTTTTTTTTCTTCATTCAAACACTTTCACATGTTAACTTGAATATTTTAAAGGAAGCAGTGTTCAGCCTGAGGTTGTTAGTATCTTCATACAGTTTCTCCAGGCATATGGTGGTACTGTTGACGGCCGTGTATACTGTCTCTCTGTTCCTTATACCATGGGGTTCCTTTCGCAGCAGATGTTCAGCCATCATTTTATCAGTTCCCACAGTTATCCTCATTAGTAGTTCCTATCTTCAGCATGTTGAGTAGATGGTATCTCAGTCTGTTATGGCCTGTGCGTAATCTGACAATATTTGATAACGTGAGGAAGCCAATATGCTAATTGCTTTAATACCAGCCATGCTGTACTAAAATAATGAATTATGGTAATCGCACATAAGGTATTTACAAAAAAAAAAAAAAAAATCACGGTAGGTGTTTAAAGAGCTCAGTGCTTCTAAAGTAAATCCCCACAGATCCTGGGTTACCGACCGCAGATATAGAGCACATCTGTCATACAACTTCATCCTCACTTACTTCATACTACCCTCATCTCAATGTCTATTGTAGTGTTTCTACAGCATTCTTTTTCCTAAGCGATGGTGCCATTCGGAAGGTCCTGGGTTCGATTCTCCGGTAAGCCACTCACTTCTGTTGTTTTTCTGTTGTCTAGTTTTTTACTTCTTCTTTTCACTGTATGTATGTACTATTTATTTATTTACTGTTTACAGGCCTCAGGTTTCCACTCTTTATTTGTTTAAATTCTGTTTCCTGTTCTTCTTGTCTTTCTATCTCGCCATGACAGCAGTATTATGAGCGTATTTGTATCAAATAACTTGAGATCACTAATATTTTTTCCCTCTCTATTTCTTTTACAGAGTATTCGAGTGGATAATTTAAGCGAGCGTCTGACCTTGCCCGACGGTTATGAGCGCTGGTACTCACGGACGGGACACTGTGGAGTATGCGAGACACCCCTAGGCCATCTCAAACAAGAGGCGGTAGCAATGATACAGTCCATCCAGCTAGCTCAAACTACAGCCATGCCCACCAATTTACCCTCGCTCGTTGGTTCGTGCGGGCATCTACCTCAACAGAGGAATAGGTAAGTTATTCATGTGCAATTTTCCCAGTCTCCCGTGACTGGGGGCCTGTTTTCAGGTCCGGTATATTTGGACAAATTATAAAATAAAGAGTATTTTATGCAACAATTCTTTGTCAATGGAAGTAAGAAAGAGTTCGTCAGTGTAATATAGAACCAATCATGACATATGGGAGTGAGTCATGACAAACTAATACACAATTAGGAAGAGCACTAGAGGCCACAGAGATGTGGTTTTACAGAAGAATGTTAAAAATACCACGGACAGCCAAAAAGAGTAATGAGGATGTCCTGAAAGAGGCCAATGAGGATGTCCTGAGAGAGGCCAATGAGGATGTCCTGAAAGAGGCCAATGAGGATGTCCTGAAAGAGGCCAATGAGGATGTCCTGAAAGAGGCCAATGAGGATGTCCTGAAAGAGGCCAATGTTCAAAAGAAACTTATTCCTCATGTTAGAAAGAAGCAATCCACTTTCTTCTTTGAGAAGCTGGAAGATGTAACAACAGGGAAGATTGAAGGAAGAAGAGATAGAGGAAGACAAAGAGAGCAGATACTGGATATGGAAAGAAGCCAACAACATAATTGATAAATAGTACTGGAGACAAGAAATTATGGATCACCTACGTCACCGGTACCACGCATGGTACTTAAAGAAGATATATGAACACAGTTTGTGTTTCTCTCCATCCAAATTTTATATTTTATTAATCCTCATTCATTTCAATTACAACAGTGTATAACATTGCCTTACTTAAAAAAAATAAATAAATAAATAGGAAAGAACCGACCCTTTAACTTGATACTATATGAAAACTCAAAACAGCAGAACATTTCTTGGGACAAACAGCGAAACCACCGCGTCCTTAAAGAGTTAAATCAGTGTGTGTTTATTATTTTGTTTTCTGGCTCGCTTAGATGCCAGCAGAGACAATTGGCCAGAGTGGTTAGGAGGTATGGCGTCCGCCTATAATTCTAAAGGTACCGGGTCCGCTCCCAGTACAGGAAATATAATAGATGCAAATGTTTTCAAGGAAGGGTCCTGCTTCCCGTGTCCGAGTTCCAAGAGGTTTTACTTGGTCCATCTTTTTATTGTCGATTTCCATTATGTTGAAGTTTTCCATTTTCTTAGAGGTTTTAGTGTCAGTGATTTTGGAGCTTCTACTTTTCCTTAAAATAATACATAAAGTTTAGCTTTGATCACTAAATGTCTAGAAGTATGGCATTCGTTACATCATCATGGTCATTATCATCATCATCACCATCATCATCATGATTGTCATCATCACCATCATCGCCACCATCATCATCATCATGGTCGTCATCATCACCATCATCATAATGATCGCCATCATCACCACCATCATCATAATGATCGCCATCATCATCTTCATCATTAATTTCCCTTGAGCAGCCTACCGAGCTTGGAGCCACCACTGCAGCTGGTCCCCTTGCTTCTGCAGCAGTTGTTTGCGTAGCCATTTGTTTACGTGCTCAGATTGCCAGCCCCATGCACAACCTCACATTAGTCGCCTGGTACGACATGCATGAGTGTACAGTAGTATTATTCTTTATCTCCTAAAGAGCTACAGGAACTACTCTGGACGGTCACTCGTTTTATATACGCGTTTTATGTACGCGTTTTATATACACATTTTATGTACTCGTGTAAAAGCCCGTCATAAGACTGGAATTGCATTCAAAAGCACCAATACCTAACGGCAATTTTACTTATTCAAAAGTATTTTTTTTAAAAACCACTGTGCATCACCACAGTTCTATAAATATTTTTGTGCACACCGTCATTTGCGCACTTTTCTTTGTCGAGTGTTACTATTTTCGGGAGAGTACATATAAGGGAAACAATACAATTAATGTCTAACTTTCAACCAAAGTTGCATCCGTATCCACCACCATCTAAATGTATGAATTTTTCCAGAGCAGCAGCCGTGTTGCCTACTCTTTACGATTTCCAACTGCCGTTGGTGACAGAAAAAGCTGGGATTTTATGTGTGTGTGTGTGTGTGTGTGTGTGTGTGTGTGTGTGTGTGTGTGTGTGTGTGTGTGTGTGTGTGTGTGTGTGTGTGTGTGTGTGTGTGTGTGTGTGTGTGTGTGTGTGTGTGTGTGTGGTGTGTGTGTGTGTGTGTGTGTGTGTGTGTGTGTGTGTGTGTGTGTGTGTGTGTGTGTGTGTGTGTGTGTGTGTGTGTGTGTGTGTGTGTGTGTGTGTGTGTGTGTGTGTGTGTGTGTGTGTGTGTGTCTGTGTTTTATGAGCTTTCTTCGCAGGATCCTCAGGATCAAGTGGCATGATAGAGTATCTAATTCTGAGGTCCTCAACAGAGCACATATCTCAAGCATCTACACATTGCTGCAGAGGGCCCAAACTAGATGGGCCGGACATGTTGTTCGCATGCCCGAAAAACGCATCCCAAAGCAGTTGATGTACAGTGAACTCTCCACGGGTAAGCGAACAGCAGGGGGACAAAAGAAACGCTTCAAAGACACACTGAAAGCATCGTTGAGCAGCTTCAAAATTGATGTCTCCTCCTGGGAGACTATCGCACAGGATCGCTGTGCCTGGCGGACAAACATTACTCAAGGTGCTCGCATTGCAGAACAGAATTTAGCTAAGGCAGAAGGCAAGCGTGCTGCAAGAAAGGCCAGAATGCACAGCAACACTACTATCGACTCTAACCATGTGTGCCCCGTATGTGGCAGGGCCTGTAGGACCAAAATAGGATTAATTAGTCACATGAGATCACGGCACAGATGTGTCACAACTCAAGTCTGAAGCTGTCGCCATCTTCGCTTGCGATGGGCAACTATTATTATGTATGTTCCCATTCAAGGGTATGTGGATAACGTAAGTCTCTTCGCCACCAACATACACGACTTACAATCAATGGCACAGAAGACAACAGTATTTATAGAGACC